>JAALXK010000301.1:0-50386 GCA_012977745.1 Fusarium anguioides | reverse complement strand
CATACGGACGCAGGTTGATAAGGCACGCCGCGTGCTTGATGGTTTGGGCAGTTTGAGTGTGCCTGACATGCCAAAGGCGCTGGGCCAGAAGACCGAGGAGGATGACTGGGAGGAACTGGCAAAACAACGAGAAGCAGACGTGTGGGCTGCTGCGGATGCCTTATTTACTTGAAAAGTGGATGATGGATACAAGCATGGGAAGCTGCTCTCAAAGTCGGCATTTGGTACAGGAGTTTCTATGGGCACTTTTAAAATATTACGATAATCACGACTATGTGACTCATTGTATTTGAACATGTGCAAACATTGTATGGTACTCGAAAAGCACACAAATGCGAACAGCTGGGCCTAGTATTGCTAAAAGGCGGTCATAAAATTCGTCTGATTCGTTGATTCAAGGTATCCTCTCAAGCTGGGCTATGTTTCCTGGCTCAAAAGATCGCACAAAAGACTTTAAAAGCTCAATTCCTCCAAGGATAAAACATCCAGTATCGTTGTCTTGCGTGAAAAGTTCGCATATCGTTTGTTCAGCCCCCTTACAGAATGGTGCAGGGGATACAGCAGCATTCGTAGTCACCACATTCAATGCATTTGGTCTTGGTACCCGTGGCCTCTGAAGGCTTGATGATGGACTCGGCGATAGAAGTGGCGGCGCTTCCAGGACCGTTTCGGTCGTAGAGACACTTGGAGGAGCCGCAAGCCATTTTAGGGATTGTTTTGAGTTGATCAGGGAGAGCGTAGGGTGGATCTAATGTTATGCGGATTAGTGGCCGTTTAAGTTGGAGTGACATCAATTGTTGCATGCCGATATAGGTAAGAGAAGAGGTGCGTTGTTCCTTACCGATTTGAATTCGAAGCGAGTGAGGTTGAGATTCGGGGGAACAATGAAGTTGTTAGAATTGGATTCAAGCTTGGGCTTTAGCTTGGACAAAGACAAGGTGCTGACCTATTTTGGGCTGCGGCTGTAACGTGATTGCGTCACCAAGTGTCTTAAAATGTGGGGGTGGATTTTCGACGTGTAGACCCTGGATTTGATGGTTTCCTTCCTGGCAATTTCTCGACTCAGCCTCGTTTAAGCCACTAACAATGATGAAGCTTCGGGCAATATCAATAAATTCTTTCAGGGATAAGCATAGTTAGGGATGCTTTATTTCCTTTCTCCTTTGGGAATGGAATATGAGCATGGCGCCAATACGACTAGAGCAAGGATCTATGAGCTAGTGCAAGCTATCTGAAAGAAGCCAGGTAGAATATAGATACTCAAAGCAAAGAGTTGTATACCGTAATACTGGATAATCTCATGATATTTAACATGAGATTATCTTCTTGGGTCAGTCTTCTAGTTGTTAGTCGCTAGTTTGGTGATATGGAGCGTTTTGAATAATATGGATAGAGACTTTTTGGTTCACGGTGTATGGGTGAGATGAGATATATTAGCAGAACTCTTATTTTCTTACTATATGATCATGCATGCGTTTATTCATACTAAACTCGGTCGACCCTAAAATTGAAACAGCATTCATATGCAATGGTGTCGATGCCATGGCGAGATCAAATCTAAACTTACACCTTCAATCACCCTCCTTGGATCAATCTGACCTAAATTATTTCTCTAGACTGCTACCAAACTCTGGTGAAGACTTGTTTGTATCCGATGGTTACGATTACGAATCTTCTGATAGGAAAATGAACTCATTAGAGAGCTAGAACCCGAGAGTGAATACGCCAAACGAAAAAACCACTCCTGTTTCGATATTTCTTTTCATGGAAGTATTCGCCCTCGGAACAGAAACGGAGTTATCTTTGAATCAGCCTTATAAAATTTTATGATAACTCTAAGTCGATCCAAGAAGTGCCACATAGAGTGCGCAGATGGTTTCACACTTGAGCTGTGTGCATATTATTTTCAAGAGTAGCTTCATAGGATAACTGTTACAGCCCGATTTATGCCCAAGCTGCGAACAGTGGAGCCATGGCATGGTGATTCAACATCTCTGACTATACTAAGTTACTTGAAAAAACTGAATTCAAGGTCTTTTGGGGCACAAACTGGGAATAACTCGATGTCTCAAACCCGCAGCCCTGAGGAGATCTCTCACAGGAGACAACGGCCCCTTGGCCATGACCCGAAGACAGATCACTAATTCAGAAGGACTTAAACGCAAAGAATGAGGTAGAAACATATCAAGATTTCTTCTATATTGAAAAGAATGGTAATTGATCCTATCTCGCTCAAATAGCTTGAGTGGGAATGAGAGGATAAAGATAACAAATAGTCAGCCAGGGTTTAGGCTAATTACATAATAGATTTATTACTAAACTATGAACTCCCCAACCTAGCGTCTCCTTCTGGAAAAAATATACTCTGCAGCTTAGCGGGAGTCCCTGGGATGCTATTTATGTCTAGGGAGTGCTCTCTTAGGGTTAAGGCAAGAAAGCAGGGAACATATAAAAATACCGTTTTTTTATTATTATAAAACTCTTAAAACCACCTATTTTTCTTTATCTCAAGAAATTTTCTCGGATTAGATTCTACCTTTTATTTCCCACAAAAGCCCAGTCTTAGGTTGAGTCAAGATTGATGCCATCTTGGACACCATTGTGACGACCCTCTGACAGCATACATAAGCGACGCTTTTGTAACGCAATAGGCAATTTCGTGAATGATAATTATCATGATTCACGCACAATAATATACTCATTTATTCAAGTAAAACAACGCCTTTCGCATAAGCTCGCAAAAATGCAGCCTCTAAGTGTTTCTTCGCTGTCTCAAACTGAACAAGAGCAGGTCGATATTTGACCATCAATAGACGATACATGCTAACAAAGCTAAAAATAGTGTAACATTGACCTTTGTAAAGATTACATACGCATAGCGTATTCTCTGACCGAAAACAAAGGTGCATCATCAGTCCAGCATCTCTGCCACCCAGATAGTTGGTTCTGGGCACCTGCGACATTCCCAGGATGCGAGACGCCCATGGACTATGCAGACTCTCACGCCACCTGAATGTCTAGTGTTGCAGACCTCAGCATTATCCGCTTTGATCAAGCTTGGGCTAAATATGGGCATGTTCTATTAAGATACATAGCTCAGGGGAGTCATCGTGGAGAGCCGTATAAGGGAATCAACAAAACCAGCAAACATGCACGGTGGATTGCGACGGCGATATTGGAAGTTGAGGGCTGTAAGATCAGAAGCTTCACGAAGGACTGGGGCCAGAAGACTATGCAGGTAAGAGTGTTGCCTTTGCTGGTAATGGAGAATGCTAATGCGCGCATAGATTCAACTGGGATGGGCACCAGTTCAGGAAAGTGAAGATCCAAGATGGAATGCTAAAGCATTGGGGACTCCTGAGGAAACCCGGAAGCAAAAGGATTGATTATGAGGATATTTAATGAGCGAATAACAAATATATGCGGGAGTTGCATTATGACCATATTGACATTGTAGTCTGTTGCTTCTTACTTGTATGCTAATGCTGGTTTCAACTAGTACATACGACCAAAGGTAGTGGAAAATACGGGATCCCGTCCGCTCTCCCATAGTCAAGCCACTAACCGGCGGATTAGTAGTTGGGTCGGTGACGACCAGCGAATCCCCGCTGTTGTATGTCGATTCTTTTTGCCCAAATTGCCCTTCTTTTTGCATTACTAGGTAGGTAAATAGATAGCTGCGGCTGTGGTCGAACACATAGAGTGTTGCTGTGGTGTTCTTCGTATGCGGGGTTGAGTGTAGTTCAAGCCAATAGACCTCTTTCCGACACCAATCAGAACGATGATAGGACTTGCTTAACTCTTCATGAATCTAACTCAAATAACTTTGCAAACGGAATCATCTACTTAATTATCTATCATCATCAATCATTCTGCAACCGCAGTATGCAGCAATAAGCCATCGTTACCAGCAGTGATATCGAGCTTTACTCCTTGAGCAATGAAGTAGACATGACCCTCTAACAACTTAAACGACAGATCATTCGCCTTCACACTAGCACTACCTCGTGTAGCAAGAATAATTTTTGGACCGCCCTCACTCAAGGCCTCGCATTCGTCTGGCTTTAAATCAGTCGCAAGCACGTTGAATTCGCTGGTAGGAGGTTTGAAGAGTTGAGTTTTCCCCTCTTGACTCCCTGGGTAAGTCTCAGGTTGCAAAGTCGTTTGTGTCTTTGTTGTAGGTTCCCAGTTCAGAGCTGAACAGAATTCATCAACGTTATCTCGCTCGGCCTTGGGGCAAAATCCAGTGTTGAGGACATTGTCGGATCGCGCCATACATTCGATAATGTCGCCTTGAATATAGGCGTGAATGCCACCGGCGGGAATATAGATAACCTCGCCGGGCTGAAGGAGCATATAGTTCATACATAAAAGGCCAACCAAGTTACCGGGGTCATTGGCAGGAAAATTCTTCTCAAGTTTCTTGGCGACTTGTGGGATGGCAGAGTTGAGTCCAGTAAATGCAGAGTCGGGGAGTTCCCTGATTGCCTGAAAGGCCTTCTTTATATCTTCATCAGACGACGTCAAGATTGCTTTAACAACCTGCTTCAGTCCCTCCTGGCTGAGCTTCTCATCCGCGACAGTTGCTCCTCCAGCAACAAGGAAGTGTCTCAACGATTTATGACGCAGGATATCAACAATAACCTCGACAGGCTTGAAGCCACAGAAAGCCTCAAACTCTGATAATGCAAGAGCAATCTCAGGTTTGTGGTTTCCGTCCGTGAATGAGTCTGGATCTTGCTTATGCTTCTTGCTGGAAAACTCTTTGTTAGGATGAACCTGCAATGGCAATGCTTTCGCAATTGACAAAACCTTGGGGAGGTATGGAAGTTTGCTATGTCCGAACTTTGTGGTGACTTTCTCTCCAAGGAGTTCCTTGGGGTATCGGTTCAGAACATCCTGGAGATCTTCGCCGGTACTCGCGACATATGATGGCAGAACCGGGTATGTGCCCATCCACATCTCAGCATACGGCTTGTCCTCATCAATCTTGAAGTTCCGCTTATCATCACCGTTCCATCCTGGTGTCTTTTCGCAGAGTCGTGCAGACAGAGAATCAGAGCCTTGCTTGCCCCATGGGTATTGGTTGCAGCCGCAACGGAGCTGGTAGAAGGGGGCAACTGGTGTCGACATTTTGGATATTGATAGAAAGAACGCGATGTTGCTTTCTGGTATTGAGAACTGAATCAGTGCGAATCTTGATGATATATTCTCGAGTGCGATTGACAACGTTATGTCCTACGCAGAATCCTTCGTCATATTGTCATCACTATCGTTGACGTCAGGCGAGATTGATAATCAAATCAAGGTCGTGCAATGTGAAAGTCTCAATAGACCCAGTATTACATCACTTCTTCTTATGTGAAAATACGTATATTTCTCCGCAAGGCTTGGCATGCCCAGTGACTGAATCAGAGTAAGATTCAGAACCTCGATCCCGATCCGGCCGGAGGCTGGGCTCCGGAACCGACCCGCTTTTTTATAACTTGCTCCGAAAGTCCCGGGCTGCTTCACGGACGTCTCGGTGCTCAATTCGCAGGGAGGAACACAGGACCTTGAGTTTTATATCGTACCTGGTTAATGGTCGTGTTCATCGTGAACAGATGTGCCGACTGTTCTAACCAAGTCGATATCATGTCGCTAGTGAACCAACCATAAGAGCGTAACCATGAACTACAGTAGTTATACATATCAATTACCCGTGTGATGCAGTGGAGTCCCGTGCAATGTCTTCAGTACTTGCTATCCTTCTACATGAGGATAACTCACAATGTATCTCAAGATGTATTGGCAAAGGAATCACTTACCCTAAAGATAGATCACCGCAATGTATGGCTATCACACCAAAGAGGCACCCTAAAACTATTGACAAAATAGCACTGAAAGGGCGAAACAATTTCCCGAGAATTATTCACAGAGGATATTAATTCACTGGCAATGGTCCATTGCTCCATAGTATGTTCATTTGGGCACCAACAGGTGGACCAGCGAACTGAGATCTGTCTTGTGATCAAGAAATGCAGCTTGTCGGTTAATTTACTCTAAGCGTTATCGGCTCCGTCGTCAATCTTGAATCACATCACCTCAATCGGCTGGTTCTCATACCCCGACACATCGAGGTAGTTTGCGGTGTGACAAGCAAACCTAGTGGTTAGTTTGGAATGGTCTGATGCAACTCTGGCGAGTAAGCCTTTCTTGCTGATATGATCACATAGAAATGCTGTCCATGTTGTAAACCCAAGACTTGGTATCAAATTAAACATATAAGCGTATCATATTCTATCAACACAGGCCATATGCTTTCACTTACACGGTTGGTCATATCTCTATCTCGTGGCGCACGCTTTGGTATAGATAGAGATGGGGTCGCATAACAGGCCGCGGCGACCCTTTGAACTTTGAAGGGGATCAAGACCCCTGCAGAAGCGGGCCGCTCACTGCAACGGATTGGGGCGGGAGTCCTTGTTAGTTTTGTGAAGATATGACCAATAGTAAGTAGAAAGATCTTTCCTGGCTAGGATGAGGCCAGCGTCACTTGCATTAGCTCCGAGTCATCAGACGAGGGTCTTGCTGTGAGTGATATTGGCGTTGAGGGAAGCTAATAGTCGAACTCGGCTTACACGAACATAACTAATTGGTTTGGATAGGGTTCGACATATGAGTCTTGGCCCTCTCTATTGAGGGTCCAAGAGCGGTTGCTACAGCAGGCCTAGAAAGCTTTGCCTGGTGTTAGAGGTGGATGTAGATTAGAGATGTCCCTGTGCATGAACTATACACACAGCTGTCATCCACACATGTTCTCATTGGGTTGTAAGCAACAAATGTGACAAAGGGCTGAAGTTGGATGGTTGAGTCCCGATCGCTAGCCTCAAGCATGCAGGGTGAACGAGACAGAACAAACTGCATATGCTCTCGACAAAAGAACGAGTGGTGGTTGGAAAAGACTAGTTCTTTGCGTAAATGGCAGTGATGGGCTTCTTTTTGGCGTGTCAGTTGAACGAATAATATTGCTGAAACGAAGCTGAGAAATTATCTTGTGATTGCCCTCGGACCCTTGGAGAGATCATCGGAAACTATCAGGGCCATGATATGAGGATTGACCATATAGCTAGTCTCTCGTTCAGAGCAGTTTTGTCTGGACCCATAGGTTGGGAATTGTGATGCCTGGAAATATTCATCAGCTTAGTAGGTAGTCATACGTACACGTTTCAGAAAACTTTTCAATGGGCACCAGTATTCCACGTAATTAATAACGCAGCACATGAACATTAACATGAATTAAGCTTGACATTATTATCGGTCTGTGGTAGTGCCGGGTCAAGATTAAGATACTATGGCGGCGGTTATTTACTGAGGCTTAGACCAGCCAGGAATAGTCGAGCCACAAGATACGGGATGAGATGTGGTTTACAAGGCACCTTTGCAACGTTACTGGCTGTTTTGATATTGGCCTAAGATGGTCCATCAGGCGGTTGTTGAGCGGTTAGGCACTAAAAGCTCATGTTCTGGGGTGCTTGAGTGGAGATGGATGCTACGATGAGACGGCGACGGTGGTTCAAGAACCAGTGGTAACCGTAGATGAGAATCTGTCGCATAGTGAGCGCGATAGCATCCATGAATTAAACGTGGTCGTAAGGTTGCGTTGCTGAGTTAAAATACGATGTCTTGTGCATTGCCCACCAAGGTAGGGAGGTGTCTACAGCACAGTGCCATGAGCGTAGGTGTTCAGTGGTCTCCAAAATCAGAAGGTGCTGCTGTTCCAGCTCAACTCCAAATTAGCCGTCCTTCGACCTACCTACGCCACGAGTCTATCATTTTTATCCGCCTTATCAACTTCGACTGCGGTGTTTTCGCTTGTCCTCAACCGAATGTGACAAACATTGTTCCTGGGCCTACCTCATGTCTTAGGTACCCTTACCACGCTTCAATAACCCCCTGGGCTATTTCGTCACCGCCGTACGCCAACTGGGCCTGACGGACCCCGCTCTCCATCAACCTCGACCTCAACCTCAACCTCCAGGTCACCTTAATCGACGGCTTGTCTCTGTTCATCCCTCATAACCTCTATAGGACGACTCACCATCGACTGCGGTGTCTCCTTTGCAGTATCTGCTGACATATTCCCCTCGCGGCACCATCTGCCAAAGGCCCCTGTCAACAGCGCATACCAGCAGCGAGCTTATTTGACTCTACGTCCCCTCTAGCTCTTGGCTGGCTTCTTACTGTAGCTGGTCCCCGCTACCGCCCCCAAATCTTCGTCCTACGACCCGCCTCTTGCTCCCACTCATACCACGTACTTCGAGCCATATATCTACATAGATCGGGTCGCATTGCAAGCGGCCAACCGATTATCGATCTTGACCTTCAGAGACATCATTCCTCTTACGTTCTGCTAGGTCATCTTAGCCGACATCTCCTGCAACCCTACGCTGCATCTGTGCGACTGCCCGACTCGAAGCTCCAGCAGGCCATACGGAGCTGCATATTACCCACGTATCTCTCTTCTCACCCACCTCAATCCGCAGTCTGATCCGGTCGCGCCGCTACGCTACTCGCTCGTTAGCTGTTGCCTGCCATGGCACAGTCTCCGATGATCTCGGTGCCTCTTAAGGCTACCAACGAGATCGACTGGATTGAACCGCTCAAGGGCTATATCCGTGACACCTACGGCGACGACCCCGAACGCTATGCAGAGGAGTGCGCAACGCTAAATCGGTTGAGACAAGATGTGCGGGGTGCTGGAAAGGACAGCACATCTGGAAGAGATATGCTCTATCGCTACTATGGGCAGCTTGAGCTTCTCGATCTCCGATTTCCAGTTGATGAGCAACATATCAAAATATCCTTCACATGGTTCGTTCACCCCAAGGTTAACATCCGGCTAAGGATGAAGCGCATGGTTAATTTTGATTTATACTGACGATGCAATGATCAGGTTTGATGCATTCACCCACAAGTCTACTGCCCAGTATTCACTTGCTTTCGAGAAAGCTTCTATCATTTTTAACATTTCCGCTGTTCTGTCTTGCCATGCTGCTGCCCAGGACCGTGCCGAAGAGTCTGCTCTCAAGACTGCCTACCACAACTTTCAAGCTTCGGCTGGCATGTTCACTTATATTAACGAAAACTTTCTTCATGCGCCATCTTCTGACCTTAGCAGAGAAACCGTCAAGGCTCTGATTCATATAATGCTCGCGCAGGCTCAGGAAGTATTCCTTGAAAAGCAAATTGCCGATAAGAAGAAGATCGGACTGCTTGCCAAGTTAGCCTCACAGGCCGGTTATTTATACGGCCAAGCTCTTGAAGGCGTTCAGGAAAATGTGAACAAAGCCATTTTTGAGAAAGTGTGGCTGTCAATGATACAGGTAGATGGGCCTCCTATTATGAAATACTCACTTTTTCTCGTTTGGACAAAGCTAACAGAGCTAGATTAAAACCAATCTTTTGAACTCTATGGCGCAATACTACCAGGCCCTAGCTGATGACGAGGCTAACCAGCACGGTATCTCTGTGGGACGATTGCAAGTTGCCGAGGCTCAAGCAAAGGAAGCAGAACGTATCGCCAGGAGTTTTCCCAACTCGGCTCCCATGAACTCGAACCTCAGTGCTGATTGCGGAGGATTCCTCCAGGAAATCACCAAAAGACACCACTCAACAGTTCAAAGCCAGCTACAAAGTGCTCTGAGGGACAACGACTACGTCTACCACCAAGAAGTGCCCGCAGAGGCCAGCTTGGAAGCTGTGGCCAAGCTACCAGCTGCAAAGCCTATTCCTGTTAGCGAGCTATATGCTGGCCAAGATATCCAGCGTATTACTGGACCTGACCTTTTTGCCAAGATTGTGCCATTCGCTGTAACAGAGTCGGCCAGTTTGTACGATGAAGAAAAGGCTAAACTTGTGCGAGCGGAAGCAGAACGAGTGGAGACAGCCAATGATGAAATGGCAGCCAGTCTGGATTACTTGAGGCTGCCAGGAGCATTGCAAGTACTCAAAGGCGGCTTTGACCAGGACATCTTGCCCGACGAAGATTTTCGACAATGGTGCGCTGATGTTTCTGACCAAGACAACCCCGTGTCCTTGTTCGATTCACTCAGGACGGAGAAGGATTCCATCCTCACGATATTGGATAAAAGCACAAAGCAACTCGACATGGAGGAGGGTGTTTGCGAGAAGATGCGTTCCAAGTACGAAAACGACTGGACACAGCAACCTAGCTCAAGACTGACAACAACGTTGCGGGGTGACATTCGTCATTATCGCGAGGCTTTGGATGAGGCATCGAGGAGCGACAACCAACTGGCTGGTAAGCTTCGACAAAACGAGATGGATTTTGACGAAATGCGAAGGGCTGCTCAATCAGGCGAAGTCGACCAGCTATTCCAGCGTGCCGTTGCCCAGGCACGGGCCAGGGGAAGCAACGCGACGAGTCCTGCTGGCATGGAACCCAATCTTCTGGATGACGATTTTGAAGAGGGACCCAGTGTTGTCGACCAGATCAACAGGGTGGAGGATATTCTGAAGAAACTTAACCTCATTAAGCGGGAGCGAAACCAGGTATTAAAGGATCTGAAGGAAAAGGTGAGCGAAACCACTGGAAAGCTGCTCGGGAGCGAGACTAACCTTGCCAGGCTCATAACGACGACATCTCGCAGATCTTAATATTGAACAAGAAGTCCATATCTAACTATGAGACACAACTTTTTGAGCAAGAGTTGGAAAAGTTCCGGCCCCACCAGAATCGACTCTTGCAAGCCAACCACAAGCAGTCAGCCTTGATGAAGGAACTCACGAGCTCCTTCAATAGACTATTGCAGGACAAACGAGTTCAGTCGGAACAGAGCAAATACGAGGCTATTCAGCGACAGCGATCCTCGGTCATTAACCGATACAAGCGAGCATATCAGGAATTCCTGGACCTTGTTGCAGGCTTACAGAGCGCCAAAAACTGGTATACAGAGATGCGTGAGACAGTTGAGAGTTTGGAGAAGAACGTTGACAGCTTTGTCAACAATCGTAGATCAGAGGGGGCGCAACTTCTCAACCAGATTGAACAAGAGCGGTCATCAAGCAAGAACTCTCAGGCAGAGATGGAACGAGAGAGACTCAGAGGACTCATGGACCGAATGTCGATGGACCCATCTAAATCATCGCCGCAACCCCAGCTTCAGAATCGACCAACGCCCCAACCGCAGTATCAGCAAGGACAGAATCCTCGATACCCGCAAACCAATTATCAAGGACAATACCAGGCACCAAACTCACCACCAGCGCAGCAGCAGACAATGGCTCAACAGCAAGCATATCAAAACTTCTCTCCACCGCCAACAACACAGTCGTTCGGGCCGCCTCCCATCAACACTTTTATCCAGCCCACATATAATCCGAGCCAGTATGGACGTACACCGGGACCAACGTCGCCTCCTCCGAACCAAACGTCGTTCAATATAGGTGGGTACCGGGGCCCTGCGTCGCCACCTCCAAACCAGACAACGTTCGGACAAACTCAATCATTTGGAGGATATGGAGCTGCAGCGACACCGCAGACAACACAGGGAGGCTACGTGCCTCCCGGATTCGTGCCACCTCCCCCGCCCCCTGGGCCACCACCGCTGGGACCTCAGCAGACATTCCACTATGGAAACCAACCTAACAATGCACATCCAAACAGTGCCTACCCGACAAGTGCTCATCCTCAATCAGCAGCACCCCAGCAGCAACAGCAGCAAAATGATCCTTGGGCAGGACTCAATGCATGGAAATAATTGGAAAGCGAGTTCGGGAATTAGGCGGTTATCTGGAGAAACTCATTAAAAGGCGCTGGGGCTGGAGATGCGAGAGCGAGTGAATAGACACTCCTTTGAGTGTTGAAAAAGAGTCTTGAAGGGTGATTGGCCGTGGCATATCACCTTACCTCAAGAGGAGGGATATGGGAACGAAGCCACAAGAGCTGAGTGGAAGAATACAATACATAGAAAGGAGAATTGTAACCCATATTTGTTTGACCTTGTCGAGACGTTGGAACATCTGCCGTACATGTCTGAGATCAGACTCGCCACGCTTTATGCCGAGGATGTAGTGGCGGTCTAACAGAGTGTTTGTGGAATGAGGCTAAAAAGCCCCCAGACCCCGCATGCTTTTACCCCGATTGCCCGAACTGCATAACCCCAACTAATTGCACGCCAAGATAGACCTAGCTGGTGGGTATTGAGAGTAATACAGGCGATTTTAGAGGCCATCCAAGGATAATTTTATGGAGAGTTGCCTCCCCTAACCCCCCGCAGAAGACCTGAGCTCAACCGAAAGGTTGAATTTTGAGACCGGTCTTGTCCCCGAACCGACTCGGCTTCATTCCGCATCCCGTTATTGCCTGACTACCCGGCCTTTTTCTTCAACTTCTCTTGCAATTATTTATTTTTCTCTTCATTCCTATACTTGTAGACCCGTCCTTTTGTTTTCTCGCTTCCTCTTGGATCTATTGGCTTTGGTTGGCTTCTCAGAGTAAAAAACAAGATATCCATCCATCCATTTTAAATACTGTCGATCAAGAACCTATTTCGTCATTCAACTTCGGACAAAAGGCAACGCTCCTCTTTTTTCGTCAATTCAAAGCGCGTTTCTTCAACATAACAACTATTCAAATCAGTCAAGATGGTGTTAAAGGGCGGCGAGGTCGCTGAGCACAACAGCGCGAAGTCGTGCTGGGTTATTGTCCACGTATGGAGACCATGAATTAAGTTGTGACTTGGCCACTTTTATTGACTTGGTTTGCGATAGGGCAAAGCTTATGATGTGACAGAGTTTCTACCAGGTATGATACGCCTATGAAATGATATGCGAATGAGGCTGACAGCTTGTAGAACACCCTGGAGGTCAAAAGATCATCCTCAAGTACGCTGTACGTCTCATTTTTTTAATGGGCATATCATATTCACTAACACTACCCAGGGTAAAGATGCAACCGAAGAATTCGACCCAATTCACCCTCCCGACACTCTCGACAAGTATCTCGATGCCTCCAAGCATCTCGGTCCCGTCGACATGGGTACCGTCCAGCAGGAGGAGAAGGAGATTGACCCTGAGGAGGAAGAGCGTCTACAGCGTATTGAGCAAAAGCCTCTTCTGTCGCAATGCTATAACCTCTTCGACTTTGAGGCTGTTGCTCGACGTGTCATGTCAAAGACTGCGTGGGGTTATTACTCGAGTGCTGCTGACGATGAGATTGTAAGTCTTCCCAGATCTTACCATGAATGATGTGCTGATGCTTTCTAGACAATGCGTGAGAACCACAGCGCATTTCACCGCATTTGGTTCCGTCCTCAAATTCTCGTTGACGTAGAAAACATCGACTTCTCAACTACAATGCTCGGTACAAAAACTGACATCCCTGTCTACGTAACAGCCACCGCCCTTGGCAAACTGGGCAACCCAGAGGGCGAAGTGGTCCTCACACGTGCCGCAGCAAAGCACAACATCATCCAGATGATTCCCACTCTCGCATCATGCTCATTCGACGAGATCGTTGATGCAAAGGCTGGCGATCAGATCCAATGGCTGCAGCTCTACGTTAATAAGGACCGTGCTATCACCAAAAAGATTGTGCAGCATGCAGAGAAGCGCGGCTGCAAGGGTCTTTTTATCACTGTTGATGCGCCTCAGCTTGGAAGGCGAGAGAAGGATATGCGATCAAAGTTTACGGATCCAGGTTCGCATGTGCAGGAGGGTACGGATACGGATAATAGCCAGGGCGCTGCCCGAGCTATTTCCACGTTTATTGACCCTGCGCTGAGCTGGAAGGACATCGCATGGTTCCAGAGCATCACATCCATGCCTATCATTCTTAAGGGCGTTCAGCGCGTGGAAGATGTCCTCAAGGCCATTGATTACGGGTGCCAGGGCGTTGTCCTCTCTAACCATGGCGGTCGCCAGCTCGAATTTGCACGATCCGCTATTGAAGTCCTCGCTGAAACGATGCCAGTCCTTCGCGAGCGTGGCCTTGAAAACAAGATCGAAATTTTTATCGACGGCGGAATCCGTCGTGGAACTGATATCCTTAAGGCTCTTTGCCTAGGTGCTCGCGGTGTTGGTATCGGACGACCTTTCCTTTACGCCATGAGCGCTTACGGTGAGCCTGGTGTTGTTCGAGCGATGCAGCTTCTCAAAGATGAAATGGAGATGAACATGCGTCTCATTGGCGCTAGCACTATCAAGGATTTACATCCTGGTATGCTTGACTTGCGAAGTCTGTTCCAGCACTCTGCCGTACCTTCGGATAACTTGTCGTCCACTGTTTATGATGCTCTTGCTGTTCCGGCTCAGAGACCGAAGGTTGGACCCAACCAGGGTGCTCCCAAGGCGAAGCTGTAGAAAGGATGAGTGCTTGATAAATATTGTTTTGGATCTCGTTTGTGACTTTTCCTCTAGATTTAAAGTTATTTAGGGTACACGAATTACTTGAGAGCGTTGAATTCTATACAAAGATCTTGATAAATATACCTCGCTATGCAATGCCGAGCCTGTTTCATTACCCCGGGCATATCTATTACCCTTTCAACTAGACCCTGTTTTTACAAGCCTCTCATAAACTCTTGCAGTGACATTGGTTTTCTCACGGCATTGTTCAACCCTTCATGATACGTCACCCACACCTTGCGTTCCTTTTCTTCCTTCTTGGCTTGCTGTTGTGGCATGTTCTCTGTAATCTCAGAAAGTGGTCGCGCCTCGATAATTCGGCCAAAGAAATCACGCTTGATGAGCGTAGTGTCCTGCCTGTCCTCATCAAGCGCTTGTTTCTTGGAAGCCATGAGCTTATCTGTGTTAAGTTGCTCAGTGTGTCCGAGAGGGTTGCCAGCTTGGAAGCGTGATTGTCGTGCGAGGGCCTCCCGTTTTACTAGGGTTTGTTTTAGTTCTTGGTCGAGAACTTGACGAACAGCGTAGCGTGTTGGCGCTGCAGAGGGTAAAAGTAGTGATGCGCCCGTCTCAAACGTCGCTAGAATATCGAGATCCCTGTGGTCATGTTAGTGAGTGTCACGTTATGGAGACATTAGAGACTTACGGGTCCATGCGGTACACATATTGCGGTGTGCGATTGGTGAGTGAATCGCCCTCAATTCTTCCCTTCTGCAACTCAATGCCCACCTCAGCCAAGACTTCAGCAGCACGCTTGACCATGGCTCGTTCACTCTCCCTGCGCACACTTGCGGTAGAACCTTGACTTCCGCCTACAACAACAGGCTTGACATCTGGAGACACTATACGTGCAAGATATGGGAGGAACTCGGCGGCAACATCTTCAGCACTTCGGAAAGAACGCATCAGTGTTGGGGGAAGTTGTCCCTGGAGAGCCTGAAGCTGAGATCTGTTCTGACGTTCTGCTTCGAAAGCTTGGTAGTCAGCTCGAGGACCAGAAAAAGGCATCGGAGGCACAGAGTCGTCCTCCGCATCACCACCCCATCGACGATCGTAGCCTATGCTAGGGATGTATCGTTTGGGAGATGCGAAGAGGTGGTGGCATGCTAGAACAGGCTGGCTGAGATATTGTGCCAACTCCCATTCTTGGCTGGCATAGAGGCGTGATTGGCATGTATCATGGAAATGCATCCATTCGTATGCCTCGTTAGGCTTGGTGAGGTAGAGATCGTCATTGTATTCGCGATTTGGATATTCGGAGAACACTTCTGTCATGATGTGACTGATTTCTCCGCTCGTGTCAATCATCTGTCGCAGTCTTTCCATCGCGTGTTTTTTCTGGAACTCGCCAAAGCCCAACTCAGCCTGTGGTTGTTCATGCTGTGTTTTGGATTGAGAGAAATCCATTGCTTGCTTCGGAAATCCTCCTCCTTCTTGAAAGAGGCGTGAAACGATATCTTTGACGCCACCACGGCCCAGGCCACGAGCACCACCAGCGCCGCTTGTAAGGTCTTGAAGGACGTTTTGCTCTAGCCATTGGCGAGTGAGGCGGTTTGTGCCCTTCAGGTCTGATGCCCGGAAACGTCCAGCCACCCATTCACCAACAACCATGACACCTCGAAGATCACCCTCTACTGTGCTCTCGGCTCCTCGTTTAGCATCGATACCACTCGTCATACCCCAAGCTGCTTCACACAGCTTTCGCGCAGCGTCTTTCTCACAGGGAATACCCTCCTTCTCGAAAACGGCCTTTAACCGGGTCACCACCGACTCCATGGTTGGTTTGCCAACGTGGATGATTTCTGCCAGGTTGGATTGCCGCAATGGTCGAAGCGCTGGTGCATATACATCATTGCAAATGAGAATCAGGGGACGCAACAATCGGAAGTCGTCGCCCTTCTTCTTTTTACGACCATAGTTTTCTGTAGACGCACCTGATGCATTTTTCTGGTCCAGGAGGACAAGGTCTATCAGTGCCTTGACAAAGCCACCTTCACCCGAACCCCCTGAACCAGACACAACGCCGTCAACTTCATCAACCACGACGCATGCGGGCCTGGCCAATTTCTGAGGACCGTCTCCATCCTTGCGGTTACTGACTGTTTTGACACTTTCTGTTCCCAAGCTTGTGCGGATGCGGTTTTTGACAACATCACGACTTCGGTCGTCACTGGCGTTGATCTCCATAACCTCATAACCTGCTTGTCTAGCACAAACATGTGCCAACGTTGTCTTTCCCAATCCAGGAGGTCCTGTCAGCATCAGGATCTTTCTATGAGGCTTCTCTTCCTCTTCTTGCTGTTTTGCACCTGGTCGTCTGGCTATCACCGGTCTCGACTTTGCTGCTCCAGGGAACACAACAGGGTCCCACTTCTTCAACCATCGCAGTACCAGTCTGTTGGTGCCATCGTCACCGCACAAGTCCATGAAGTTCCGTGCTCGATACTTCTCCGTCCATAAGAGGGTCTTCTTATGTTTTTGCCCGGTTGATAAGCGTGGCTCGATTGACTGCACTGGCAAATTGGGCTGCTGTGGTTTCGCTTGTTTTCGACTCTCGATCTCGGCAGACGCAGTGCTCATGAGATTATGAATATCGACGCCATAGTAGCTTCTTTTCGCTCGCCCTTCTTTTGTTTTTGACCGAGCTGCAACCATAGATTCGTATGTTGGTGCCAAGGTCGTCTTGCGCTCCTTAATTGTGATGGCCTTGCCGTTGCAAGTTGTTGCTGTGAAGGATTGGGGCAAAAAGCTACTGAATATAGGAGTCGTGAAGATTGGTCTTTGACTTGGTCGTACTGGTTCCTGGACTTCGACGCCGAAATTGTCTGAGGTTTGCTCTTCATCAACCAAATCAATGGTTGCAGGCTCGGCTTCAACTATCGTATCTGAAGGTTTGTCTCTTGGATCTTCGATCATGAGACGTTTCGACACATGAGTAGATTCTGGAGTTTCTTCGTTGCTATCGGAGTCGGAGTCGTCCTCAACCAGGAATGGAACTCGGGCTTTCGGTTTAGGAGGGCCATGATCGTGGGGTTTGGCGCGTTTTGTTGTGGGAGGAGAATGGGGGAAAGTGACTGGTGAGGACGCCGATAACATCTTGAATGTCCTGTTTAGATCAAATGGCGAAAACTAATTAAATAAGATAGAATAAAAGGTCTCTTAGTAAAGGATTATGAAGATGATTGTGTTGTTGGTGGGACCGATTAATTCTCCATGGATGTCTCTGGGTTAGCAACGCGTCGGGTTTAATTGAGTCGCGTCTTGCGTGTAAGTCAGTCAAGCCCCACTAATTGTCGTGCCCCAGCTTATGTCAGCGATGACTTGAGATTGAACCACCACTGTCGGAGCCACTAGATAATCCGGTGATCCAGCTGAATTGATGCCAAAAATTTGGCTCTTCAAAGACAGTCACGACGAGCCAGTTCCCAGCACCGTGGGCCTCAATCTGTCAATATGCGTCGGCCTACGAAATATTACAGTCTTACCAGACCGGTATGTTCAATTTTGAACCCCAACTGACCCGTCCTGGCTGGGTCCCACCCCACACCAGGTGAATTTTACCTTGCTAACTGACATACGATATAGAAACTCAGGCAATCATGGAACAAGTACAACCTGTTTAATATCGCTCGTGCGGCCGGTCGCGAACCAGCAGTCAATAGCCGAGCAACATTCTTCCAGCAGAAATGGGCAGCCAAGTCGAAAACCCGAGGTTACCACGGCGAGCACGTTTCCGAGAAGAAGTGGGTGCGGCTCTTTTCACGACGTCTTCTATCCGCTGTCGATCTTCCTCCCCAATATCTCGCTGCCAACGATGGGTCTGAGCAGGCCGCTGGTCGTGGTTCAGGATTAACAACATCTAAAGTGACAGCCGAAACCTACTCCCGAGTCCCTGGAGGCAGCACAGCAGTTCGAAATCCTTCTCATCCTGCTCAACGTGGCCGACCTTTTGGTAGTGTGAACGAGATGCTCTCGGAGCACTTCCAGAACATGACACCTTACATGCAAATGACTTTTGCACCCTTGGAGCGAAGGCTGGATACAGCTGTTTTCCGTGCTATGTTTGCCAGCAGTGTACGACAAGCTCGTCAGTTCATCATCCACGGCGCTGTCAAGGTCAACGGCAAGAAGGTAGGACTCACGCAAAATTTCCTGCTGGGAATCATTCTAATGTTTGATAGATGGTCCACCCGTCGTACGCATTGAACCCTGGTGATATGTTCCAGGTTGAGGTTGAGAAGGTCTTGTACGGCACTGGAGAACAGAAGACACCCGAGTCAGCATCACAGAAAGGACAAGAGAAGGTGGTGATCGACCAAAAAGAAGAGGCGATTCGAAAGAATAGTCTCAAGAAGCAGTCCAAGGTCCTTAAGGCCGTCGGCAAGGAAGGAGAAGACGCTGAGGACGCTGAGGCGAAGGCCCTTGGAAAGCAAGGGCGCAGACGTGTCGAGCGCGAGGTGCAAATGCACCGCATCAAGAACCTCCGATCAACAGCTCGAGAGATTCTGAAGGGTGATATGAGAAACTTGTCTGCAAAGCAGAAGAAGGATCTGCGCTTATTCCGGGACACTGCTCAACGTTTCCTCTCACTTCCCGAGGATCGTGAGCTTGACGCTCGTGAACTTCTCCAGCAGATCCAGGCCCAGATTACAAAGCTTGATCCTGTGGATACTTTCCGAAAGGCTGATACCGCACCAGCTGTGGAATCAACTGAGGAGTCAGAGGAAACTCCGGCTGAAGCGTCGGCCGAGGGATCGGCTGAAAAACCAGCCGAGAAGTCAGAATCGAAATTGGGCAAGAAGGAGAGGGAAGAAAAGAAGTTGAAGTTTAGGAACAAGGTCCTTGAGAATGGTCTTGATGGAATCACAAATAAGCAAGAACGCGATCGGGCCATGAATATCCTCGCTACTGAGAACTTGACCAACGAGGAGACTCGTCGCCTTATTAACATCCTCAGAAACGACGCTGAGAACCCCATCGACCACTCCAAGCCCTACGTCACCCCATGGCGTCCTCGCCCCTTCATGTCCGCCTTTGCTTTCATCCCCCGTTACCTCGAGGTCAACCCTAACATCTGCGCTGCGGTCTACCTACGTCACCCTGTGGCAAGAAAGGGAATGGCTGAGGTTCCCACGCCTTTCAGCTACTTGACTAACCAGTTGGCACACAACTGGTACCTGGGACGAGGTTAATGAAAAGCAATTATCGGTTTTTGGTTGGGAAGAATTTTGGCTAGGCGGATGGTGTGCCTGTGTAATATACCACCTGCTAGAGTGTACGGTAGATAACCGGATGTACCTTGTATGTATCACCACTGTTAAAAGCATGTCAAGTCTGGATTGTACACTGTCCTTGGAATGTTGGATGATTCAGCTGTTGAGGCAGCGTTTCAATGTGAAATGAAAACCTATTTGTTTATGCTTTCTCGGGAATAGAATCATAAACCTGAGTTCTGGCATGTGTTAATCTTGTTTTAGTAAGGGCTATGGCTATCGCACGACTTCTAACACTATAGAACAGAGTTATTCGTCGGAAATAAGATTTACAACAATCAAAGATGCCATCCATAACGTTGATGAACTCTCCAGATCGCCAAGATTTCCGAAAGGCTGAGACGAATGTCTATAACAATTGATCCAACCCAAAATAACTTAAGCTTGATCACACAGAAGAACAACTACGCTACATTGGCTGTGTACCTAGCCGCTTAAGGGGATATTGGTCTCTTGGAATATCAGCCACTGACAGCGAGGTAAAGATGCTGAAGACTGGCCAAAGCTTGAGCGTGGCTTTCCGTGTGTCTCACTGTGTTGGTGGCTGAGACTGAAGAAGTTAAAGTTCAAAAGTTCTCTTGAACATGGTCTGAAAAGCAATTGTCATGGGCCTCATACGACTGTTCATTTTTTTTTTGGTGGTCGGCTGAAATGACACTTGGACCTCACAAAGAAGTGACAGGAAGAAAGGCTGTATAGAGTATGAATAGATAAGTCAAAGCGTGCAGCAGGGCTTGAGCTGGTAAGATCCAGCAACCGCCCCAAGGTATGCGCATATTGATTGGGATACAATCAAGTCAGGTATGTAGTACATGGTAGTACAAACCAACTGCGATTCTTTTGAAGCGCCACAAGAAGCACAGATGGGGTTTTTCGGTACCACGCCCGTGGATAAGAATGCCGATTAAGTCCCGGCCGAAAAGAAGTCTAGATATATCGTTATCCGGCCAATCTGAGGACTCTGCTGAAGCCTTATCATGACGACCTGCCTAAGTCGCACAGCCGTTATCAAAAACTCTGGGTTCCCCAGGGGAGCCACATCCTTGGCTGGACGATCTTGAGTGGGGGATCGTGCAGGAAAGATATCGATTATCTAGGTACGTACGTATGCTGAGAAATCCCGTCCCACCCAATTCATGTGATGATAATAAGTGGTGTTTTTTTACTTTTGGGAAATCAGCTAATTATCTTGGCTGCCTTCATTCCTATCCCAAAAGCCGGGTATCCTAGACTATACCAAAATAGTAACATGTCCAGGCTGGACGATGTTGGATTTAGAGTGGTGGTTCCCAGGCAAGGCGACTTACCTAACATCTTTTCTCTAAGTCGCCAGAACTCGAAGGAAGGCGGGACTTCTCCACGCTTGCCTCAACTCAATTCCTTGACCAACGTCAGTTCAGTCGTTGTTTTGCTTTAACCTTACCTTGTCGTTTGCACATACATGCACATGCTCAGGGTCTTTTCCCACAATAGTAAAATACCTAAAAGAACCTTCGGTAAACGTCAGGTCAGCTGCAGTCGGAGTCTAGGCCTCATCAGGCCTGGGGAATCTACCACACACCTCCCCATCCCCTTGAATCATTCTTCATCCATCGCCCAACTTTTTTTATTATCATTTTTTTTTACCAAGCTCAGGGTCCATCGCTCGCATTGGATCGCATCGCATCATATCATCACCTCATCTCAAATCACCTCACTTTGGTCAGGCACCCTCGGGCTGTCTTCGGCGGTGACCCTAGGAAAAGGTCCTCGTGGAGCTGGCAGTCGACTCGGCAGAAGTCCTCACCTTGTCATCCTACCAGCAATGAGTGATTACAAAACACAAAACCTCAGGATGGAATAGGTGTTAAGGAGGACTATATGCTCACATTCCAACTCAATCCAACTCAACTCCAGTCTTGCATACCCTCCTACTACTAACTACCCACAATCCTGTCTGTTGACTAACCGCAAAGGCCTCACAGTCGCTTAGTTTGAGCCAGATGCTGATCCCCGTTTGACCTCTAACCACGATTTCGTCCCCCACAGTTTATTGTGTGGGCCTACCAAGGACCAGCACATTCATTCAAAAGATCGTGTCATACCATCTCAGGAAGAGTGTTTATTATCTGGACCGCCTCTTATCCTGACTTCTCCCGATTGCTGGATTTACGAACACCTTGATCTCTAGATTTCGCTTGCTCAGTAACACCATGGAAGAGCCGCATTCCAAGACGGTGGTCCAACCGGGCCCGTCGGCACCAACTCAAGGATCAAGTCGCAAGAAGTCACGCAGAGGCGCTGACGCCGCCAGTCAGAAGAGGCGATGTGTGAGTACGGCATGTATAGCCTGCCGTAAACGCAAATCCAAATGCGACGGCGCCCTTCCCAGTTGTGCCGCATGCTCCAGCGTATACGGGACTGAGTGTGTGTATGATCCCAACTCAGACCATCGCCGGAAGGGCGTCTACCGCGAAAAGGTTGACAGCATGAAAGCACGCAACTCAACCTTGCAAATTTTAATCGAAGCCATATTGAATGCTGAAGAGGATGATGTGCCAGCCATTGTTCAGAGAATTCGTACCTGCAACAGCCTTGACGCCGTCGCTGAGGATATGATCAAGCTGCAACAGCAGCAGAAGTCAGCGTTGCCTTCAGCCAATGACGACTCTGATGATTATGAGCAATCCAATGATAATTATACTACCGATCAGCCCGAGCAGGGTGAGAGAGATCTGGCTCGCAAAATGGGTGAGCTCAGGCTTGAAAATGGCAACGTTCGTTTTATTGGAGGAACCTCTCACCTGATTTATCTGAGTGATCCCACACACGATGGAGAACTCGAGACTCACCTCGAAGACTACACAGTTGGAGAAGATCCTATCACATCCTGGACTCGCGTCACTCAAGACACTCAGCTCATCACCCACCTAATCAACATGTACTTCAACTGGCACTATCCTTACTTTACCACACTCTCCAAAACGCTATTCTTCCAAGACTTTTTGAGGGGGAAAGCCGGAATAGGACGAGGCACTGCATATTGCTCCTCACTCTTGGTCAATGCCATGCTCGCATTGGGTTGTCATTTTACAAGTGTAGCTGGCGCCTACGGTACGCCTGGAGATAGCCGAACAAAAGGCGACCACTTCTTTGCTGAAGCAAAACGCCTGATTGTCGAGAACGACGAGTACGAGAAGCCTCGGTTGGTTACCGTCCAAGCGCTGGCACTTATGTCGGTAAGAGAAGCTGGTTGTGCCCGCGAAGCCAAGGGCTGGGTTTACAGCGGAATGAGTTTCCGCATGGCTGAAGACATTGGCCTCAACCTTGATGTTGGTCAACTCGATAAAGAACGAATGAGCGACTATGAGATTGATGCCAGGCGAATCACATTCTGGGGCTGCTATCTATTCGACAAGTGCTGGTCCAACTATCTCGGCAGGCTCCCCCAGATCCCCAAGAGCTCGTTCAATGTGTCCAAATTCGATGTGTTCCCCGATGAAGACGCGGAATCATGGTCGCCTTATACGGACAGTGGATTCGACCAGTCGTTCAAGCAACCAGCACGAACACGAGCTATCGCTCTTCAGATGTCCAAGCTTTCTGAAATCAGTAGTGATCTGCTCGCTTTCTTCTATCATCCTAGCCATATTGGCAAGTCTAGTGGAAAGGCCGTAGAACTCAAGAAGTTGAGTGAACTACATCGTCGTCTAGAGGAGTGGCGAAAAGAACTTCCAAGAGAATTTGAGCCCAAAGATGGCCAGTTACCCAATGTGCTTCTCATGCAGTAAGTGACCTAGGATTAACTCTGCCGCGGATGACTGACCTCGAATAGCATGTTCTTCCATCTCCAGTACATACACCTCTTCCGGCCATTCTTAAAATACTCACCCACTTCTTCGCCTCTCCCGCCACATGTTTCACCCCGTCGTATTTGTACAGCAAATGCTGGAGCCATCTCGAAGCTTCTACGATTGTACAAGAAACTTTGGAATCTGCGCCAGATTTGCAATATTGCAGTGTATATGGTGCATAGCGCATGTACAATTCATTTACTAAACCTACCTGAAAAGACTGCTCGGAGGGATATTACTCATGGAGTGAAACACCTTGAGGAAATCGCTGAAGATTGGCTCTGTGCAAGAAGAACCTTGAGCATATTGAGTGTTCTTGCTCGGAAGTGGAATTGCGAACTCCCTGAGGACGCCGCCTTTGTGCTTCATCGGGCCGATGAAAAATACGGAACGTACAGTACCTCTGACGTTCCGTCGCCTCATTCGCAAGCGGGAGCCTCGCCCCTTTCTGATGGTGGCCTGGGCATGAAGCCCATGGGTGAATACAGCCCTTTTACCCCGTACAGTCGGTCACAGTTAGGTCGACCAATGCAGCAACTTCAGCAGCAACCACAACACCAGCCTCAGCGATCTGTAACAGACGCCATGCTGACAAGCGCCCCGTTGACAAACAACATTCTTGCTCAACAGCAAGGTATGCCTGTGAGCAGATCCAATGCAGGACTTGGACCCGAGCCTATGGGTGGATGGGGTTCTGTTCCTGTTACATCATCGATGGCATCCTATCAACAGGCATTTGCACCCATCAACCGTAACAGCATGCCAAACGCCGGGACAAATCTCCCGCCTGTCAGCAATCCTCCGACATCCAATCGGTCTATGCGAATGGATGGGCAAGAATGGTTCTTGAACGACAGCGCAAGGTGGCACCAGAGTTTTGAGGCCTGGCAGATGGCCAACAACGGACAAGACAATGCCGTCTTCATGTTTGGCGACAGCAGCAGTCAAGACACCCCTCCTAATAGCACTGGAGAAAACCGTGGCAATATACAGGGTGAAGCCAACGATCAGATAGCAGCACTTGATGGTCTTGGGGCGTCATTATCCCGGGGTGGATGGCTTCCGGGCTTAGATTAAGGGGTTTGGCAAATGCTGATATGATCTTGTAAATATGATGCGTAGTCAACAGTAACGACTTGGGTAAAGAATTTCACCAACTAGATGGTTTCGGAGTTAGAAGTCAAAAATATACTAGTCAGAACATGAAGAAAAAATTCACTTGATAGATTAGATGAAGGGTTGTGAAATCGTATTACACCACTGGCCACACTGCGGTGTGACAGGTTTCCAAGTTGAGTCGAGCCGAGTTGAGTCGGTGTCGGCGTCTCATCTCTTGAATGGTAAGCTTTGGGTAGGTATATTATTACGATGGAATAATATCCGGCTCAGCTCTCCGTTGTTCAGCTAGGTTCACCGCCCGCTCTGCCGACCTGAGATTCAGGCGGTTACAGGTAAAGTGGTTATATAAGACATTGCTATACCGCAAAAAACGAGCTGTGAAGGCTGCCACACAGCGATTGATGCTTCGATGTTCAAGCTTCGATCACTATGCTGGCAGATTGTTGTGTAAGAGGGAACCACGTGGTACCCGGGAACAAGGGACGATGAAGCACACACACAATGCAGCGTGAGTGTCTCTACTGAAAGATGGTGTCAAGAAGAACTGAAGGGTCAGTTCATGAAGCTGTTGGACCAGGGAGACTGCACGAGCAGCACCAACAATGCAGTGCACAGAGTATAGTGCAATGCAATGCAATACATGCATCCGTCCGTACATAATAAAACGTATGTACAGGGGATGCATAGGGATGATGGGACGAGTGTGGGGAAATCGGGCCGGAAGCCCGTTCGTCCCTCGGCGCCGCAAGCAAAACATTCCGGCGGTGGGTGGACGTCATGAGGGGAACCAACGATTGGCGAGATTACTTAGCTCTCTGGATATGTGAGTGACAGCGTAGGAGCAAGGAAGCACTGCAGTGAAGTGAAAGGAACTATAGGTCAGCAAGTAAGGTACATGTTATACCGACTTGGAAGAGAAAACATGGTGGATGGATGATCCAACTCGTGGGCCAAGACCCTGAAGACCTATGGTAGCTTGACTTATGCTGGAGCCTAGCATGCCTACTACCTAGGTACAGTATGCATAATACCTGGGTACATTTCCTTGAGTCTAATCCGTGCTTCCGGTGCAAGTTCTGACAGGGCTCTTGGCAATTTGATTGGTGCGCAAATGCGGGCACAAATGCCGGGTTAACTACAGGCTAGCGATGATATAGTCCAGCAATCGAGGTTACACAGATATTTGTAAGAAAGACATGATGATGAGTTTTGACAACAAAATATCAAGTTTGGAGTGTCAATTTAAGATGGAAAAATTCGAGACAAGAGAGAAATTAGATCGCAGAATAAGTTCGCGAGTATTTCTTCTTTCGGGGGACAATATCCCAGTTAAGCTCTTGCAGCCGAACCCCAACAACCCCAGAGCTACCTAAACTACTAAAGTAATCAGCCCCGGTTGGGCTCGATCTCAGAGATTGGGGGAAAGATTTATAGCGACACAGAGTTATGGGGAACACCCAATACAGTAGACTAATGGCAATTGAGGAAGGCGCATAGTAAATCAATCACCTGGGGTTTACTGCGCGCGCTGTTCATCATCATTCAGACGAAGGACGCAAGGGGGTTCCCTAATCATGAAGTCAATTGTCTCGTCTCGACCATGAAAATCCGGGGAACTGAGAGCAATAGGAAAGTCCCAAAGAATCTTTCGTCCACACCTCCCTCCCTCCTGTAGTCATTCCCTCCCCTATTGCCCTGCTTCAATCCACTTTGTTGTGGATGCAATGGTCCATGATATGTTCACGGGGATACGCACCTCGCAGACAGATACCCTTACTCCTCTAGTTAGTTTAGGTAGTTAACGGAACGGATCGCAGGCCCTGGGAACGAAATCCGAAGATCCTTCATCATCCTTCTCGGCCGGACACATCGCATCGCATCTCACCATCACACATGAGAACTGAACTTGGCGTGCTCTTCTGTTGTCAATGCCGTTACATTCTGCCGTCTCCATCCCCTCTCCCCCAATTTCCTTTCCCTCCCGCCCGCCGAGTCAAGTTCCAACTTTAAACCTCGGCTAACCTAAAGCCCGGGTCGACTTTGTATCTGTGTTTGTGTCAGTGTCTGAGACTAAGAGCCTCAGGTGGGCGGCCACGGGCTCGACGCCACTAGATCCAACGACCCTTACCCTGGCTTACCCTGAGTCAAAGAAACCTCATCAATAGCATCACCGGTTTCCAACAATGGCAATGAACGGTTCTTTGCACGTCAGCACATGCTCGACAATACCACAGCTCCTTGCCTAGACTGGAAGAAAATCAGATCAGGAAGCTACCCGTCTCGCCTCTCAGCCGATGTGTCCAATTGTCTGGATAATTAGATGAGATCCTGGAGATGGCTGCCACATTTGCATTTCGACCCCAGACTTGGAAACCGTCACCAATTTCCCCAGGTTCCTTTAATGACAGACAGACAACTAGTTTTTTGAAGGATTAAGGCGCGACGAGACGCGGTTAGACTTGAATCCGGTGAAAAGAACACGTCTCGAACATGATAATCCTGGCCAGCTTGGCTGTGACCGCGTTCATTAATTAAAGAATTGTGTTCGGAAGATACAACCGACCAGGTCATGACAATTGTGTGAGTGGCACCCCATGGTACCAAAATCAAAATCCTCCACCTCTTACACCACTCCACATCTGTTCATCAACCCACCTTCGGCGGGACCTCGCTCCCAAGCTTAGAGTCTAACTAAGGCTAGATCCTCACTTCTCCGTACGGAGTAGTAAGCGAACCATTTGGCATGCGGAAACTTCTTGGGGCATGCTGGTCTAGTAAAAGTGCTCCCCCGTTTCTGTCAATGAGCCCCGTCTGGTCCAGCCCAGTCCAACCAGTCCTTGCCCAGGTTTTCCTGGCTACCTGGTAGTGTTACCAACCCGACATTTCAGTCACGAGCATCCATGGGGTTTCTCCAGAAAAACACGACGTCGGTATCCTTCGCCTCTCCCTTGATTGCCATTGTTGCTGGCTGTTGGTTCAGACGACTCGAGAATCTGTCGATATTGCTCATCCTCTCTGTTCATCTTCGTAAATCACTTGCACATCTCAAAAGTTGAACTTCGACTCCAGGGTTTCTGAGTTGCCTTATATAGGCTCAGATTCGGTGAACGCCAAACCTCAGGATCCACTTGTCAGTCACTCAGTCTTCTGATCTGACATGACTTGACTTCACCTGGGTCTCTTTAAAACGAGCCATAAGGTGACCAATCTCGACGTGAAGAATTTTTCCTGCTCTCGTCTCTCATAAACTAGCATCACCAAATCAATTGCTTCCAGGACGAAGATCTTACCTCGACATACTTACCATACTCGTGTTTAAGCACTGAGTTGGGACAGCAACTGCACTGCACTCGACATTGCCTCAAACATCGACGCATCTGGCAATAAGCTATTTAGCCAGAGTTCTTCAACGGCAGCTAGAGACGTCAAACAGACCGGGGTACTACTGTAAGTGTACATATGCCTTCCTTCACTTTGTCTCGTCTCATCTCCTGGACCGCCTTTCATCACTCGAATCCCTTCACTCTCCCTGTCATGTATCTACCCATTTCTTACACCCTGCAATATACACAGACGAGGTAGCACCCTCGAAAACCCTGTGCCCATCACTCCCTATAATGCAAAGGTGTCAGATGCCTTGTCAATCACTCAGCGGTCCCCGCTCCCCGACAAATTTGCCCCCTAATCGCAGTACGCGTTGATCTTGTTCTGATTTGATGCCTCTGCAACCCGCCTGCAGCCGTCATCAGACTCAAACCCCTGTTTACCTACCTACATCTAGCCCTTCCCCATAAACTGATTTGAGTTCTGCCTGCAGGAAGGCGAGCTGACCAGGTTTATCAGAGAAGCTGTCCCCGTCCGTCCTCTCCAAGAGAGGGGAATAGCTCACAACATATCCATACTTATCCTAGCTAAGCTCCTTGAGTCCACAATACCCTTACTGCCGCAGCGTCTGCGGTAGAACTCGAGCACCGTCAAGATGTTATCTAATCCACTTCAACGCTTTTCACCTTACCAGAACATCACCTCCTCCAACATCTCACCGGATGGAAACGTTCAACAAAGCACCATGTCAGGTACAGGACTGGATTCGCTTGGACAGAGCCACCAATATCCGATCCAGCCTCTCTCGCAGGCTGTCCCCCTTTCCAACGCTCATCTAGAGAGGTCAGGCTCTCATGTAAAGGGTCGGCAACACCCTTATGGAGTTCATCCACGCAACTCCAGTACTTCAGGGCCCATCAGGAGAAGAATCAGCCGAGCTTGCGATCAGTGCAACCAGCTTCGGACAAAATGTGATGGCCAACACCCCTGCGCACATTGCATCGGTAGGTATTGAGGTCAAGTCATTAACGAAGTATTTCTGACTTCTGTAGAATTCGGTCTGGGGTGCGAATACATCCGCGAAAGGAAGAAGAGAGGGAAGGCATCGAGAAAGGAACTAGCTCAGCAAGCTGCTGCTCAAGCTGCAGCGGCTGCTAATGGCCAGAACCTTGAGGAATCGACATCTGAAAATGGCCAATCCTCCAACAAAGGACTCGACTCATCCAATATGGTACTGGAACAGCAATCCAACGAGCGACATCCGAGCACAAGCAGCAAATCGAGCAGAGATCCGGGCGACGATGTAATGCGACACACTCAAGGTCTAGAAGGCCTTGACCACCTTGGCAACATCAGCGAACAACCTCATCTTGCCCGCTCTTCATTGGATGGCGAACATATGGATAACAACGGCGGTCTCGATCTTAACGGTTTCGGAGGTATGGCACACGGCTACGAGTCGCAGGGTCTCGAAGGTCCTGTGCTTAATGGCCAACCATACGCCTCCAACGGACGTGGCAACATGACTGGTTATGCCGAATTTCCATATTCCATGCAAGCTCAAAGTCCTCCCAACTTTGCCAACAACTCGACATTCCGAATGGGAAACAGCCCTCTGGGGTACTCAATGGGAAAGGGAACGTCACCTGGATGGGGTATTTCGATGGCTTCACCCCCAGGTCAATATCAGTCCCAAGTTCCTCCTCCCGCCTTCAGCAATTCGAAGCTGCGTTATCCCGTTCTTGAGCCACTAGTACCATATCTCAACAACCTTCTACCAATCCCGTTGGCTTGCGATTTGATCGACTTGTACTTTGCGTCTTCGTCATCTGCGCAGATGCACCCGATGTCACCCTATGTTTTGGGGTTCGTATTCAGAAAACGATATTTCCTTGATCAGACGAGACCGAGACCATGCCAACCAGCTCTGTTGGCAAGCATGCTGTGGGTTGCTGCGCAGACGAGCGACGCCCCTTTTCTCGCCAGTACACCATCAGCTCGCGCCAAAACTTGTCAAAAGCTCCTAGAACTTACAGTCTATCTCCTCCGGCCGCTCATTCATACAGCACCAAGTGATGCACCCAGCCCTGTTGCTGACGGCGTTGCTCTTGGTGGTTTGGGTGTAGCTATGCCGGGGTCAATCAGTCTGGATGCCACAAGTGGCGAATCGGGACCATTTGGCGCAGCAGGAAGTCTCGATGATGTGATAACTTACATCCATTTGGCGGTCGTTGTTTCTGCTAGCGAGTATAAAGGAGCGAGTATGAGATGGTGGACTGCTGCTTGGGGACTAGCTCGCGAGCTCAAGCTTGGACGCGAGCTTCCACCTGGGCCATCACCTGCGACCCAAGAGAATATGGACACTGATACTGCTGACGACGCAGAGGGCGGCATCAGTGGTAATGGGTATGTAGGTGAGGAAGAACGCGAGGAGCGACGCCGAATATGGTGGCTCCTGTATATCGTCGACAGACATTTGGCGCTGTGTTACAATCGCCCCTTATTCCTTCTCGATATCGAATGCCAGGGGCTATTGCAGCCCATGGATGATGCTCGATGGCAGAACGGCAATTTTAGCGGCCACTCAAATTCGACCACGGATCCCAATTTGTTAGGAACAAGCCCAGAAGGATATGGCGCCGACTTGACACAACCTCATGGACCCCAGTACGAGTGTCGTGGCCATAGTATATTCGGTTACTTCCTCCCTCTTATGACGATCCTAGGTGAAATTGTTGACTTGCATCATGCAAAGAACCATCCTCGCTTCGGTACCGGCTTTCGTCAAGGCCATGAGTGGAATGCCCAGACCGCAGAAATTACACGGCATCTTGAGATATATGAGCAGAGCTTGCAGGCTTTCGAGCACAAGAATCTGCCTAGGCCAGCGGAGGAGCGAGTCGATGCTCAGAACGAGGGCAACGATCGCTCAGGGGCTCCTGAAACCAACACGCCGTCAGTTCACTCGGTACACACCAATGCATCGAATCGACTTACGGAGAGCAACATCCAGACTCGGATTGTCATTGCATATGGAACTCATGTGATGCACGTCCTGCATATTCTTCTGTCTGGAAAGTGGGATCCCATCAACTTGCTAGACGATGAAGACCTTTGGATCTCTTCGCAAGGTTTCATCACATCAACGAGTCATGCTGTAGCGGCGGCTGAAGCCATCAACCAAATCCTCGAATTCGATCCTGGCCTGGAGTTTATGCCTTTCTTCTTCGGTATCTATCTTCTTCAGGGTTCGTTCTTGTTGCTGCTTATTGCAGATAAGCTGCAGTCGGAGGCATCGCCCAGCGTTGCAAAGGCATGCGAGACAATCGTGCGGGCTCACGAAGCATGTGTTGTCACTCTAAGCACAGAATATCAGGTAAGTTCTTTGACAACCAAAACATGACGGCAGAAACTAACAATTTGGTAGCGAAAATTCAGTAAAGTCATGCGTAGCGCTCTTGCTCAGGTTCGAGGTCGTGTACCTGAGGATCTGGGAGAGCAGCAGCAACGGCGAAGGGAGCTTTTGGCGGTTTATCGATGGACAAAAGACGGAACTGGATTGGCCTTGTGAGCAGGACTCTGGTCAGGGAAATGAATTGGATAGGAATGGGAAAAGGAGGCAACGTACTGCGGCGTACAGGATGGGATGGGACATTCCTTTTCGGGCGGGAATAACGGCCTTGATGGACTCGAGTATGGGAGCGGCATGATACCATGAAGCGGACAGCGATCAGTTGTCGAAAAGCCAAGTCTTTTGGCGCAATTCGAAATTCAATTCCTATTAATCGTTTGAAGTTCTTGACGACCATGTGTCTTCTCTCGGGAGTGGTTTGGTATCAGAAATGGCATAGGAAACTGCTGAGGGAAGCAATCGGCGAATGGAAGGGCTCAAAGAGTATAGTTCAGAGTGAGCGTTCAGTGATGTTCAATAAAAAAAGGGCACGGATGCAAAATGAAGGGGTTGGCGGACTGAACAAGTGTGTCCAGCAGGGCGATGTACTGAATAAGTGAACACACTCATCCTAGTAGACTTGGTCTTCGATCAACAATTATAATTTCTCTCTTATTCCTATTGTTGCTGTCGATAGGTTTCTTTGTAGTATCGCGACGCTTTTGCTGATGCCCGACCTCAGCGGAAGCCCCTATTTGTGCAAATCAGCCCAGAACGATTCACTGATTTCGATAAAGCTTACCGACGCATATGGCCAGTATAGCATGATATTCTTGTTGATTCTATCTTGTTGTCTTCAGAATCCGATGCGCTGCTTCGACACGAGTCCCACACACGACCTACGCCACGAGACAAATTAGCGATAACGAAACGGAACGGGCGATACGACTCCAAAAAATGACTCAAGGTCATGGCATAATACAAGAGCCTATTCTGACTGTATTTTGGAAGCTTGGAAATTAGGTACTTTCGATGATGGGGCGAGTTGGTGCTTGGTGTGAAAACCACCAAGACCAAGGAAGGGATCAACAAAAGGAATACTAGCGCATGACCTACCAAAGATTGTAAATTTCAACTTGAAGATAATCAGAGTTAAATGGAGAGTAAGGTTTAAAAGCCATTAAAGTGCATCGTCACTAGAATTGCCCTCGTTGCATCCTCGTACACCCTCGCGAGTAACCACGTCATGTGCTTTCACCAGAAAGCGATCAGCCGTTGATTTCCATGTCGTTCAAATAAACGTGGGGAATATGAACTCTGCAGTGCCATATTTCTAACCTCCACTCTCGAGGTCAACGCATTGGGCCCTGCCATCAGGCACTCGGCCATATAGCTCCATAGACACGTATCACTTGCAAAATACTATATACCCATGACAGATACCTACATTGCATTTTACGTCTGTAATTACATCTTCAGGAACAGATTGTGAGGAATGGGTACGGAATGCTCACGTGGACTGCCAAACAAAATCGCAGTCGATGGCTTCCATTGCATCATATGGGGGCATATCTATTAGTGCTCTGCCCGTCACACTCCCCTTTCTTAATCACGTCTCGAGACGCGTCTCTCGATAGCAAACGTTCTATTCACGCGTGATGCTATCCGAAATAGCGGACTATACAAGGTAGTGACCAGGCTGTAGGAGACAATAGGCTCCTATGGCACCAAGATATCTCCCTGTAGGAATTCACTAGCTTGTATCTACTGCATTGCCCACTGCATCTCCTGAAAGAGGCGGCCCTGATTTGCTCCCACTGTAGTTGCTGGCCTGGTTTCTTGGTTGCTCCACTCACTTCCATTTCCCTTCTCTACCCTTCTCCCCTCTCACATCTCCCACCCAACAACATCAATCTAACATCCGCACATCACAAAAGTCTTCCTTCCTCTAACAAACTTCTATCATCCGAATCTCTCCTTTGAGATAACCCTTATTCACGAGCACCTTTTGCCTTGCCTTATCTTCCTGCGCTGAATCACTGCGCCTTAGTTCCCCCTCCGCTTGCGCAGCTATCCACTGCCGCACCTCTACCTTTTATCACATATACATACACAAGACATATTGGTCACTGAATCATCGTCACTTATTAATCACTGTATCTCATTTATTGACACTCCGTGATATCGCGTGTCGTCAAGATGTCTGATCAACCTCCCTCATCCGGGGGTATCAGCCTCTACTCTGATCAACCATTTCAGGCCGAGTCTCAGGCTCCTGTCTATCACTACCCACCACCTCCCTCAAGCGAAGAAGCTCAAATTGCAGAGCTCGCCAAAGCTATAGGATACGTGTCTGTACCTCCCAGAAGCTCTACACTCGTATTCCCTCAGCCTGCTCTTCCTGCCGCACCCCAGGTCACCCCAGCTACTTCTGCTTCTGGGCCATCTCGAACATCTTCAACAGGGAAGATTACTAAAAACAGAAGAGCCCCCAAGGAGCCCAAGCCTAAAGCTCCCCGGGTTCCCAAAGCCCCCAAAGCCCCCAAGGAACCAAAGGCCCCGAAGGCTCCCAAGGCACCTCGTGCACCTCGCCCTTTAAAGCCCAAAACCAAGGCTTCTGGGGCTGGTCGAGGTTCTGTAGCAACCACAGCAACTGGAGCTTTTGAACCTACTCCCGCTACTACGGCAGTCAACCTTCAACCTATTCCACCCCAACCAGTTCATGCATTTGGAACTTTTCAAGCTCCTGAACTCGCTTTTCCCCAACCTACTGCACCTCAAGCATCTCAGTCTTCTGGACTCGCTTTGCCTCAGCCTACTACTCTCACGACCGTTCAGCCTCGTCCTGCTACACCTCAAGTAGCTCGGGTCTCCCAAGTACCTCAGGGTTCTGGGTCATTGCAAGCTACTACACACGGTCTTCCTCAGCTCGCTACCTCTCAGCTAACTCATGCGCCTTGGCCTCCGTTTCCATTTGATCGAGTTCCAGTATTCATTCAACCTTCCGGGTTCAAGCAGCGTCGACGTACCAAATCTAAGGCTACCAAAAAGGCACCTATTTTCAAGGTACCCCCTCGACCTGTACCTCTACAGCCCGAACAAACTCAGACCCAGCCCCCCCTTTCCGAGAAAGCTCAAGGAAAGCAGCCAGAGAAGACTCCTCGCAAGCGTTCTGTTGACCAAGTTGAAGGCTCACAATCAGCAGAGCCTTCTCGCAAGAAGCCTCATCGTGACAATTGCTGTGACTCGTTGGAGTTACCTGGCATGTTCAAAAACCGCCGCCCTAACAAAAACAAAATTCGTCTTGCACTTCTCACTTCCTTCAACAATCAACAGGATATCATCTTGAAGGCCGCCCAGGAAGCTAGAGCAGCTCAAGTAGCAGTTGCGACTCAGCCACTCCAGAGCCAAACCATTGATCTGACTGGAAATCAACCTCTGACCATGCCGGCTCCAGACCAACAAGTGGCCTCGGTCGCTCAGCCTGCCCCCCAGCCTCAGGGACAATTTGTCTTCGACCCTGCTAAAATACACCCAGATGCTGGAACACGCGCGATAGGCGGCCTCAAGCTCCACGAAGCTTGGTTGGGGCCCATCAACTCTCTTCCTCAGACTGAAATCCAGCGTCGTTTCGAATTAATCGACTTTGAACTCAGGGCTCAGGAGTCCAAGATTCCGATTACCCCCCCTTCTACACTTCCTCCACAACCCCCGAAGGAGTTCGTTGGTGAGATCTACAAAGCCCCGCAAGGTCATGATGACCCTCGCCTTGATGCAATCCTGGCAGCGAAGAACAAAATCATTCTTGAGAAGGCCAAACAAGTTGACCTCGAACGCAACAATCTCGCCGCAAAGGGTACTCGCAACCGACGCGAGGAGACTCTCAGAAAGTTTCGGCGTATTATTAATGACTTGCAAGTAGAGTCTAACTGGTGGCGTGTTAAGGCTATCAGCCTCGGTGCTGATCCACGGGAGTGGGATGTTATGCCTGACTCGATCAAGAAGGTGATGACCGATGAAATGGATACCAAAGTCAACCGGGCGGAACAGATCTCAAAAGATAAAGCCAGGCAAATCAAGAGTGGGAAACAATCTGACAGAACAACTGAGCATGGAGTAAGTCAAATATCATCATTCTACTGGCTAAGATAGATTACTAAAATATTGTTTCCAGGCTATGATGAAGGCGGACAGAAAGAAGAAAGAAGAAGAGGTCCGAAGGATCATTGCCGCCATCGAATCCGGCGACGAAGATTTAATTGTGAGTATCGAGAATGGTACCTTTGACAACTTTCACATTGATCCCGAAACATTCATGGATGAGGCCACGGCTGTCTCTGCTGCTCCGGCTCCTACTGTCATCCCTACTATGGCGACTAACGATGCAACTACCGCGCCTATTCCCAGCAACGAGAGCGCCAACAGCTACACCAACTTTGAGGCTAACGACCATCTCAACACCATTATCAATAGCGATGGCTCTTTTGTTGGGGCTGCTGCAGATTCCGGCACTCATACTGGCAAACAAGGTGAGATGGAACCTGTCAACACTACTATCGCCATGAATGGCGGCAATGCCATGGGTACTATCGATCCAATGAATGTCGACAACATCGCTAGCATATATGGACTTGGCAACGGCTCCATGCCTTCAAGTAGTTGGTATCCCAACAACGACCAAGTTGATGACTTCTGTGTCATGTCTCAGGGTTCCCAGAATGCCCCCTTAAACAACTACGGTCCTCGGGACTATGGCCTTGGCAACATGGGGCTTCCAGACGACACGTTTGCCAACGACGAATTCGAAGACCATCAATTTTTCAACTACGAACCACAGGACACTACCGCCGACAGCTTCGGTCTCCAGAACAATGACGTCTCCAGTATGGAAGTTCAGGTCGATGGCATCTCAAACATGGGAACTCAGAGCAGCACTATTCCCAACGATGGAAACCAGAACAATGGAAACCCTACAAAGAAGCGTAAGGTGAACAACACGAACTCGCCTAATACGTTCAGCAACTATAATCACTACCCAAGTAGAGGTCTTGAGCACATCGATCCTACTGATCCCTATGCCTTGGGTGGCCAACCTCCAAGCACTCAAACTAGCAACCCAGGTGGTCGCGAAACTTCAGCCTATGATAACTTTTTCTCCAGCACCGCAACACCCCAAACTTACACTTACCACGAACCTCAGAACCCCCACGACACTGTGACCCTCGCGGGGGTCTTCAATACCCAGCCTCAAGGCTACGATGCCGCTTCTATCCAAACCAGAGACATGGAAGAAATGGGGTTCAGCGCGCGCAATCCCAATCTCCAAACTCATAACCCTAACAACGGAACCGCTTATTCTGATACAGGGAAGAGCGATATGGTGGGATCATTCACATCCTTTACCGACATGCTTGGACCCAGTATACTCTAAAGATTAGCCGAACCCATCCCCAACACTTCCTGAGATCTCGCTATGCGATTGGAAGACAGCCCCATTTGTTACACTTGTACTAATCTCATATGAGATGTTTTACTCGATTTATTTTTCACTCTGCTTTCGTCTCTTTTTTCTACATTGAAGCATCGTCTTGCTATAAAGACCGCAAGACCTTGATCTACAGCACATCGCAGTCGATGTTAGCAACTGAAAACCCTCAAATATCAGGGGCACTAGGATGCCATTAAGACTATGAGAGATTGGCTAATGCATTTGTATCGGTGTTGAGAACCGCCAGCCCTTCAGCGAGTGCGGAGGATGAATTCTTACTACAGCGACTAAGCACATGCTATACTACACAGCCGTTGATGCGCCGGACGCATTACTCGGTATCATAACAGACTATTCCACATCAAGGTCGGAAAGGAGCTGTTTATACCTTACTGCTATCGTTGAAGAGCAGTTGAACTACCTCAGTATTGGCGTATCTTCTTCCCGAAAATCAGGGGACTTTTTTTTGCGCTGAGCGCGACTGGTATCACAGAGCTGCCTCCAATATCCGAACGGAATCTTTGCCCTGAAGGGTGAAAGCAAATAGATCCTTCACACGTTGTTGTTGGCATTACGGAATAGAGCCCACAGGAAACTAGGTTATGGATGGAGGATCTTGTGCATCGAGAAATTGGGAAAGCAGCATAGATGGTCATAGGGTATAGGTTGCCTTCACAGGCTCGACTAGAAATACTAGACATCTGCATCAAACTTCGTCTCTTCCAATCTTGTGATCAAATGAACTAACACACTCCAGTTGTAATCCATTGCTCGCGGGTAAACCCAACAGAATTCTGTGTTCTCCAGCTCCTTCAACATTTCTCCATGTACGTTTTCAAGCGATTACGCATAGACAGGTCCCTCAGGCTTGGGCTGGCCCGTCTCCGCATCGTTCTGAGGTCTTGGTGAGAACGACGAATCATGAGGATCAGCCAAACAGGCCCGAACGAAGAAGACCGTGGTGACAATAATGAGGACCCTATAAAGGTAGGTTAACATAGCCATATCTCGAAAGATACAGGAACTTACCAGGTAACAGCGCCCAGGGCAGCTCCAGCAGCCAGTGAGGCACCCCACGCGTCAAGGCCATTCGCCCTACCAAGTCTATAGCCATCATAAACACGATAGAAATCAGCCGCCCAAGCCGCAGCCCAAGCCCAAGCAGAAATCCAGAAGATAGCAGAGAGAATGAGAGCACCGAAAAAGAGAAGACGGAGGTAGAGTTGAGGAGCCCAGTACTCCGAGGCGAGCATGGAGCCGAGAACAAGCCATGTGAAGATGGCCTGGGAGGGTCAGTTATCGTTCGACAGGAGGTGGCCAGGGAAAGTTACATCGAAGATAAGGAAGCCAGCAGGACCCGAACCGCCGTAGTATTGACCCCATCCTCCGAGGAGTGAGAGATGATATGCTGCGGCTATCAGGACACCAAGGGCAAGGAGGATGGCTACTCCACGAATGATGGTGAGCCAGAAGGGCATCCTTGGGACGCCAGTGACCGTAAGGCCATGTGTCGATGTTGTTGTAGTCATTTTGGTCAATAGAGGGGCTAAAAAGCGTAGATATCTAGTTTTGTTGGTATCAGAATACTGTGTTACTCAAGAGCACCTATACAATATCACTAGTCTATCACTTAAACAAAGAGGGGAATATGGTCTTCTTAAATAAATCACAGTACCAAGCCCTCCACCCCTCTTCACACCCTACCCAAAGCGCAAGCATAAAGCAAAGCCGTTGGGCAACACAGGGCTGAAGGGAGGCGTGAGGCAGTCTCTGAATGGACGCCACGGGAGGCCTGCAGTGACGAGTGTCTGTTATTGGTGATCGAGTTTCAGCCATTACAGGGGAGGTTTAGAAGGTAATTTCTAAATTCCTGATTCCTTGATGGAACAGGTATGGCGGGTATATCGGCGAGAGTCAAAAGACTCAGCTGAGGCAGAATTGACTTGGCAGCGCTTAGTGTAAAAGCTATGGTATGACGGTATGAATTCCGGCATTAGATGAAGACAGAGACAAAGAAAGAGATAGAAAACTGAGGGTAGATATGGATTATTTTTAGTACATAAATGTTCCCTCATGTGATGTATTCAGCGGTTATACAACCAGTAAGACATGACGACATCTTTGATCCATGCCCTTGCATTATCTCCCTCCGCATCGAGTACAGAAAAAGCCCAGCGAGAAATATACCACAAAGAGAGCGGACTTTTACCGCACCCCCTTGTCAGTCTCGTTTCAGCCCCGCCGATCTCTTACAGGGTTTTGTGTCTTCTCCACAGAAAGTGTCAATCATTCCTCGCGAGTACGTACAGATACTACGAGATGATTCGTAATTTCGTATTTATTACCTACACAAAGAAATAAGGTTATTACACAATACTCGAATTTAGGGATTTAAGATAAAGGCTATCAGCGGGAAAGTGAGAAATGTTTAAGGGGAACAATCCAATCATGACCTCGTGGCGCACCCTCTTCGTTTAAGCCACAGATCTTGGTATATCAGGGCTGAAAGATCATGAGATTAAGTGAAACTTTTGACGTGCATGGTCATAGGACATCAAATTACCCAGTATCGGTGCAAGTGTTCCCATGTCTATTGCCGGTATTGATGGTCAGTCATAGCTTCTATCCTTCGAGTCTATGCCCTTCTCGCATGAACCATTCTGCCCCTTACCCAGACCTTCTTTACGTTCCTGTCATCTCCATTAAACAACCACTTCGCAATCTTTTCCTCCCAAGTCTCCCATCCAAATACGTTTACATTCCCATCATCTTCTGCCACGCCCTCTTCATCAACACTTCCGAGTCCAATCAACTGGGCGTCCCACTCCATCCCCTCCTCAAACCCGCCGATCCTATCGCCCAGCCCAACAACATCTGCACCGCCCCGGGTAGCGAGATACAGCACCTCTTCGACTGTTAACTTGCACCGCTCTTTCTCCTCATCCACACCCATTGCGATGTGCCGACTGACCAAGGCTGCTTGTCGTGCCGCTTCAAGAATAGACGGGCTGTATCCACCGCTCATATCTGTCCCTAGACCAACTGTGATGCCCTTATCCCACAACCAACGCACACGTGCCGAGCCGCTTGTAAGAGAGCTATTACTGCAAGGACAATGCGAGATTTTACTCCCTCTCTGCGCAATCAACTTGGCCTCTTCTTCACTCAAATGAATTGCGTGCGCGAGAATCGTCCGGGTGGTTAAAAGACCACATTCATCGTACAATTGCGTATACGACTCTGACTCTGGGAACAGCTCTGCAACAAGATTGATTTCTCCCTCATTCTCAGAAACGTGGGTCTGAACAGGTAGGTCCAGCTCCTTTTGAATCTTCGCTAGTCCCTTCATAGACTCGCTTGAGCAAGTGGGTGCGAATCGCGGGGTCAACACAGGCGATACAAGTTTGAACTCTGGGTCGATCTTTTGAACATGCTGAATCGTCTGCCTGGTCTTCTCAAGACCCTCTTCAACACTCTCATCACGATAGTAACTGGGACACATGTCAGGATTGTCCATACACACGCGGCCAACGAGAGCTCGCTGTCCTATCTCCAGACATAGATCTGCAAGGAGGTTGGTAGCTGCTACATCGATGGTAGCATAGTAAGCTGCAGTTGTAGTTCCATGAGACAGCGTCCGTCGTACGCAGGAGCCGTATACTCGGCGTGCCTTGCTCAAGTCTTTAAGACTGGACTCAAGGGGAAACGTGTACTTTTCTAACCAATCCAGAAGTGTCGTCTTTCCAAAGATTCCAACGTTAGGATACTGAGACGCATGAACATGTGAGTCTGGGAGATGTCAGTGTGGTTTCTGGTGGATAGGAATGTATCACTCACCAACAAAGCCGGGGAAGAAGAACTGTCCAGGTTTAGCGATATGGACATCTGCTTCACTCAGTTCCCAGCCCATAGTTTGACGCAGTCTTTTTCCGATCTGCTCAGTGCTCCCACCCTCTGTATCAACCTTGACGATCCTTCCCTCTCTATTAACACATACAAGCGTATCGTGCTGATAGTTGAGCTCTTTTGCATTTTTGCTAGAGATAAACGTCCCCACATAGACCTGCTTTCTTAAACCAGCCATTGTAGATATAAATCTGACACTGTCGGATCTTGATCTCTCGAGCGGTGCAAGATGTCCGATGCAAGAGTAAGAGGTGAGACGCCAAGTGAGATGATGTAATAGCGAAAGGGACAGAAAGAACAAGAAAAGAGAGCGAGAGCGAGAAACAAGAATCTAAAGGCCTTCCTCTTTGGTCATTATATACAATTTCACGAACACGGGATCTGTCTATGTTTGTGATTTGTTAGTGACCAAAGCGGACTTGGTTCCCCTGATAGGCCACCTCCACCACTTGTCCGTCTCCGGCTGTCGCCGGCAGCCGACTGCTCCAGAACCAGTGGGATCAACAGTTAATGCGGTACATTGCCGAGCCGAGGCATACCAATGATTATCAGGTATCTCACTATCTGGTGCTCGCTAGTTATTACTACCATGAGCTTCACTTGTGCAACAACGTAACGAACCAACATTTCAAGGCTACACATAATCGAGCAGTCACAGGAAAGAGACGAGATACGGCTCATGAAACAAATGTCATCAAACGTCCAAAATTGTCTAAACTTGAATCAAAAACAAACGCCCCTCTAGCTAAAGATAACACGATACATCGTAATATACTCATACCGAAATAACAATTCGACCGGGAATCTGTAAAAACTCTTCATGATCATCCATCCATCTAGTCTTCCGTCATTTCATGTCTATGCATGTCTTCTTTCTTCCTTTTTATTATGTTTCCTTTATTTTCTTTTCTTTCTTTGTTCACTTAAGCAGCGCGGCCAGAACCCTCATACTCGCCGCTTGAGCTGTCGCTCCCCTCAACACCGTTGGTAGCGGCTTCATCCTGGTTGTACTTGTCCCAGTTGGCCAATACGGCACCAATCTTGGGCGAGTTGGTCAGCTTGTAAACATCTTCGAAGTACTCCTTGGTCAGCGCAAAAGGCTTGGCCGTCACGTTGGGGATGTACTTTCCGACCAGCTTGGAAGGATCAATAGATGTCTTGTTGATCTTCTTGAGCAGGAAAGATCGGAAAGGCTTGACACCAGATCGGAGGAATGTTGAGTGGAAAGGCACATCGATACCACGGAGGGGGATGGTGGCAAAGCCACGCTCCAGCTCAAGAGGAGTAGGTTTGGCAAGAGTCTTCTCAGCACAGCCACGAATGATCTCGCGAAGGTGTCCCTTGACCTCCTCAATGTTGTCCTTGACCTCTTCGATGTCGATCTTCTGGATCTTGATGAAGTTGGTAACGCCAGCAAGAGTGTCGAGAGCGCGAAGGTCACCAGCACACACGTACTGCATGTTGGCAATGTTGTAATTGACAATCTCAAGGAGCCAGCCGGTCTCCTCAGCGATGTTGTCAACAACGAACTGAAGAGCAGCTTCGTTGAAGGTCTTGCTGATGCGACTGGGGTTGACAGCGCACATGGAGTAGTTGGATCGGCCGTCAGCATCACGCTCGACAGCAACCTGCATAGTCAGGCCACGGTAGAACACAACGGACACCAAGCTCTCAATAGGCATAACCTCCGCGAGAGCAGCGAGGGCCGAGTATTCACCAAGAGAGTGACCAGCGAAGGTGCTGTTGTTGGGCACAAGTCCCTTTGCCTTCATGTCCTCAAAGCTGGCCTTCTCCATCAGAGTAAGAGCAGGCTGGGTAAATTGAGTAGCAGAGAGAAGACCGGTGGGAGAGCGGTAGGTGTATGAGGTAGTGGTCTCGTCAATCTCCTTGAAGATCTTCTCGGACTTGATGCTACCATCCGCGGCGACGGTCTCGAAAGTCATCGCAATGTAGTTCTGGCGGATAGCCTTACCACGGGGACCCCCAAAGTGGATGGTGAGCTCCTTGGGGTTATTCTTGACGATGTTGGTGATGGAGAAGCCTGAGAGATATTAGCATATGCAGACTGACTGTAGCTGTTAATGTGACTTACCATAAGCGTCGAGAAGGTACTTGTCGGCGCGGTCCCAGACCTCCTTGGCAACGGGGCTGCTGGCATACAACTCCATACCCATACCCTGCTCCTGAGAACCCTGTCCAGTAAATACATAGGCGGTCACAGGCTGCTCAACTTCGGCCTCACCCTCGAGAACCTTGTCCTCAGTCTCCTTGTTGCGGACTTCAACCTTGATAATCTTGCGACCAGAGACCATGCCAGTGTGCTGAAGCTTGACTTCGAGCTCATCATTGGGCAGAACCATGCCAACGAGCGAGGCGTGGAAGCTTCGGACACGGCCGATGTTGTTCTCAGCGGCCCATGTCTCGATGAGGCTTCGCACAGATGCACTGGAGTACATGCCGTGGGTGATGGTTCCAGGAAGGTTGGCATAGCTGGAAAAGACACGGGAGACGTGAATGGGGTTGTAGTCACCAGACACGCGGGCATAGTTCTCGTTGGAAGCAGGGGCTCGGAGGGCAAGAGGAGACTTGCCACTAAGAGGGATAGGGTTCTCAAAGTTGATGGGCTGGTCGATAGGCTTGCCGTTACGCTCAAGGTAATCAATAACGGGGTTGCCGTGAGACTCTCCGGTCTCGTAATCCACGCTAGCGACCTGGATGATCTCCTTAGTGGGGAGTTCAAGGAGGACCTGGCCTCGAGTCTCGATACTGCTGAAGACGGCCTTGTTCTTGTAACGAACCAAACTCTGAAGGCGGAAGGTCAGGGTCTGGCCGAGCAGCTCAATGTTCTGAGGAAGCTCGTCTACGGAGAACCACTGCTTGGAGCGAAGGATAGCAACATCCCGAGTGCTGGCAAGGTGAACTTGGATGGGAGTCTCCACCTTTCGCTGGAAGGTGTTCTCGTAGTCGGTGTAAGTACCGCGGTACAGGAACTGAGAAGTGACTTCCATAACAGGCTTGCCGTCGCGGACGAGGGTACCACAGACCTCAACCATCTTACCAGCCTCCTGGTTGATGACGGCGTTGATCTGGGCAGTAGTAGAGACCTCATCACCCTTCTTAAGGGGCTCGGCACCAGGGATCATACGGAACTGGTTGGACAAGTGGACAAGCTTGAGAAGGTCACCGTCAATGGTGCGAGGGAAGATAGGCTTGGTAATAGCCTTCCAGCCGATGACGATGGCAAAGTCCATGGGGGCGTAGACGGTCTTGCCAGGTCTGTCGACGAAAGCCTCGCCGTGGTTGCCAACAGCGTGCACGAAATCGTTGATGGCCTCGCTAGTGATGGTGGTCTTACCGCCATCGAACTTGGCAGTGACATCAGCGTCAAGGTCAAGAGGCTCCTCGCCAAACCACGCCTTCCAGTAGAACTCCTTGATACGGTCGTTACGGCCCTCCATAACCTCACGGATAGGAGAGTAACCAGCCTCGGGATGGTAAGTGAACTCTAGAGGAAGAGCAGCAGGCTTGCCGAGAGCAGTAGTCTCCTTGATCATATTGACCTGGATCTTGTTCTCGCCGACAAGCTTGACCTCGATGACATCGATGTACTGGTTGTGGCGAGGCTGCTCGCGGACGACAATGGTAGTCTTGGAGGGGTCATTGGGGTAAGAGATCTCGACAAACAGACCACGAGAAGGAGCAAAGATGCGTCGAATAGGATTGGTCTGGAATTTCTGGCCCTGGGCGACAACGTCGGCCATGAGCAGAGCGTGGCGCCAGTTGCGGTTGGGGCCAGCAAGCAGAGATAGCCAGGAGTCAAGCTCGGGAAGAGTGGCAGCGGCAGACGATGACAGACGGTAGGTGTTCTTGTAGGTGTCGTAGCTCACGGTCAAACCCTCCACATCGAGAGGCATCTCGGAGTCAACAAGCTTACCACCGAAGTACTCAATGTAGGGGATGGTAGACTTGTTGTTGTTGTATAGATCCCGAGTGAGGTACTCAACGTGAGACTCGTGGATACCATCGAGAATAGACTGGATGGGCTGGTCAATCTCAGTTGAGAACTTGGCCGCAGCAGGACCCTGGAGAATGCAGGTTCGGCCGACATCCTGGCCAACAACGGCGTCAAGGTCCTCGGACTGCCAAAGAGAATCCTTCTTGAAGTAGAACTCGAAGTTATCGTCAAAGACAGGGATGAAGGTGACAGGCTTCTGGGTGGGTCGCATACACATAATGAGGAAGTGCTGAACATCCTGAGCGTTGATGATCTGGGTCTCGGCATCAGGATAAGCAGCGAGGATACGCTCAATCACCTCAAAGGGCTCGTTGAGCTCGGAGTAGCTCTGAAGAAGAGAAGCCTTGCCAGGAGTGGTGGTAAGACGCTCCTCAAGACGGTGAATGTAGTCACCAACCAGAACGGTGTAGGAGCGGTCGATCCAGCGAGACTGGTGCTTGACGTAGAGAAGCTCGACAAGGCGTCGCAGGACATCAGCATATGTCATATCGTCAAGGTCACAAGCCTTGCCCTCCTTGTTCTGACCGAACCAGACCTTCTGGCAATCATCGTTGAGCTTCTTGATGATGTAGTCCTTGTTCTTTTTGAGCTCAGCAACTCGCTTCTCCTTGGGGAGGCTGAAGATCTTCTGATCCATCTCGGCCCAGAAGCGAACTCCACGAGTAGCGAGCTTGTGGATAGGCTCACCCATCTCGGATCGAACAGTCAGAACACCGCCAGCGGGTCCTTTGTAGGTCTGCTCCCACTCGCTGTCCTCAAGACCAGGAGCGGCAACAATAGCCTCCTTGGCGGCCTTGCTGGTGTGGGCCTCCTTGGCAACCATCATGCGGCTACCGAACAAGCAGCCATCGAAAGGCATGGGAGGGTATCCGTATTTCTTGGCCCATTCACCAGTGATGTAGGGGTAGGTGTCATCGGCACCACCGAAACCACTACCTGCAACGAGGATGATGTTCTCCTGTCGTCGGATACGGCCGTACATCTGGAGGATAGGCTGGTGGAAATCCTCGAAAGAGTGGTGACCACCACCACGACCACCAGTCCACTGAAGCATGACAGGGAAATGGGGGTTCGCCTTGGCGATGTTGATAACGGCCTGGATAGCATCGACGGAACCGGGCTTGAAGCTGATGTGCTTAAGGCCAAGGGTCTCGATGTACTCCTGAGCAACCTCAATGGAAGGAACACCAGCACCAATGGTAAGACCCTCAATGGGGACACCCTCAGATCGAAGCTTGCCGATCAAGGGAATCTGCCAAGCCATCGCACGGGGGTTGACGTAAATCAGGTTGACGGAAATACCTCGACCAGCAGGAATAGCCTTCTCGATCTTGGTGATGGCATCAGTCATCATGGGACCAATGAAGTAACCACCACCAGCAAGCTCGATGTGGTATCCAGCGTTCATGGTAGCAGCAACGAAGTCCCAAGGAACGGTAGCGGGTGTCATACCAGCAACCACGATCGGAGGAAGACCCAAAAGGCGACTCATCTTGGTGTCGAGGTATGTACGGCCACTCTTGTTGGTTACAAGCTTGGGACCGAACTCCTTAACCCAGTCAATGGCATACTTGACGGCATTCTCCTCATCTCTATCGAAGAGCTCAGCCTTGAAGCCAAGATCATTCATGCCACCATCGACAGTACCGGCCAGGATGACACGAACGCCAGTACCCTCCTTATTTCGGCTGGTCAAAACACCAAGACCGGAAACGCCACCAGGGCCGAAATCCAGAATGTGAGTGGCATCGGGGAAGATGGTGGCCTTCTCCCAGTTGACAGGGTCGCGAGTGATCAAGCGGACAAGGGCGGGGACAATGTTGCCCTTGACCTCCTCTCGAAGATCCTTGCCGGTGTTGGTGTCGAACACGGCAATGCCAAGATCACTGGAATCGATTGAGATGTCCTTAAGATCCTCGTCGATCATGGCAGTAGCCTCAGCGAGGTACTTGCTGTGGAAAGGTGCAGTGATAGGCAGGAATCGGTTGGCGAAACGAACCTTTCGCTCGGTGAAAGGAATTCGGTTTTGGTCCAAACCAACGGGGGCCTTGACCTTGCGCAGCTGGGAGTTGAGACCGTACAGAGAGGTGGGGGGTCCTGTCACAACCAGGTTTCGGGGACTGTTGATAAGAGAGATGCTGATGTGACGGTCTTCAGGGAGATAATGGTTTGTAGCATCGATGTGCTTCTGAACCTCAGTCTGAGGAAGATCTCGGATGCTAAGCATGGGGGTGGGAGCACCCTCGCCGTGCTCCTGAGACTCGCGAAGCATAGTGGGGGTCATGGAGGTGATTGGGAATGCCTGCTGGCTTCGTGTTCCGATCCAGAAAAGCATGGTGAGGACAGAGCTGGTGATATCTCTCCAAGAATCCCAAGAGTCGGCAGCGGCAGTGGCAGCGGCCATAACAATACCCTGAGAGTGACCAGTGGAGCCGGTGATTCTCTCACGCAACATACCAGGATGCACACCAAGAACCTTGCATGTTACCTCGTAGTGGGCAAGCTGGACAAGGCCGATAAGGGGAAAACTGACAGGTGCCGAGATCAAGTAGTCGACGTCAGGAGTAGAGTCCTGGTGGTGAAGCCAGTTCATGATATCAAGACCCTTGGGGAACATCTTCTCAGCCTTGGGGTTCTTGGAGAGTGTCTGCAGCAACTCAGCTGAGCGGGTGATGAGATCACCGACAAAGCTAGAGTATGTCTTGAAAATCTCTCGCAACTCCTCAAAGTACTCCTCAATGTTACCCTGACCACCGAAAATTGTGTAGATTTCGGCATCGCCATCCTCAGCCGCTCGGAAAAGGGCTGAAGCATGGGGCTTGATCGGTCGGTTGCATACAGCGCGAGCGGTGTAGTAGCTGCGGATGAAGTCGAGCTTCTTGGACTCAATACCGGGGAGGCTGGCGGCAATGGCGTGAGCCTCGTTACCACGGAGGAAATTGCGCTCAAACTCGTTAAGAACGAGCTTCAAGACCTCCTCGTAGGAGCCTTGCTCATCATCCTCGCCCTCATCGACTTCGTGGGCGATGAGGCCAAGATATCTGGCGACCAAGTCGGGAACGGATGATGGCTCGTCATCCTGAGCAAGCTCGTCGGTTGCTTCGGGTAGAGTAGCGACAAACTTGTCTTTCAACTGAGAGGCGTGGAAATGGAGGTTGGTAGGAATGAGGAAAGAAGTCTCGAGAGAGCCGTGGGAGAGAGTCAATGGCCGAAGAGAGGCGCTAGATCTGGGGGTGGAAATGCCCGTCTGAGGGCCTTGACCGGCGCCGTACATGATGAGTGAAGGGTATCGAAGAAATCTACAGTGGCGAGGAGAATTGAATGGTTAGTTTCTGAATTGACGATTGAGACTCTTCTCAAGGGTCAGCGGTCACAAACCTATCAATTCAAGTCGTAACACCAGAAACAATATCTGATGCTTTCCCCAAGGACGCTGGTGAGAAGAAACCGGCGGTCCTGATTTGCGTGAAGGCTGGCTGGTCCCCTGAAAGGTGGGAGGGGTTAGAAATTAGTAGAGAATAGCTTTAGAGTCGGTGGAGCGCGGCGCGACACAAGACAAGACAACACCAGCCAGGCGCAAAGAGGATGATGAGGGGAGGAAAGAAGGAAACGAGGAGGATGATGAAAGAGGAAGATGAAGATGGACAATCTCAAAGGAAGAAGAGGTCTAAGAGGGATTGAGAAACGGTCCCGACCACGGTATAAGTCAAAACGAGAAAAATCGACCTTGTACCGGTAGCCGAGTAGGGATTGGATTGAGTTGAACCTGTCGAGGGTGTGGTTGAAGCAGCTGGAGTCTTGGAGGGGCCGCCTCAGCGAACTGGCCAAAATTTCAGTTCTGTTGGGGATATGGAGGGGGTACGTATCCTGGCATTGTTTTTTCTGAGGTGCGCTGTGCCAACACCAACGAGAGTGCAACTTTTTGCTCCCCCTCCACAATCCGGGCTATCTTAGTGCGTAGCTCAATGTTCGACAAGAAGAAACACATCCACCTCCCGCCGTTGTGAGACTGTGAGGGCCATTGGCATGTATCGCATTGGCGGTTCGCTTTGATCCGCTGGGACCCCACGGTATCAAACACACCCCTTGCTACATGACACTCCTTGCCAAAGAGGGACAAGGGGACCATCATGAGCAGGGATTAGGTTGAGAAGAAGGTCAACGAAGGAGAAGGGTCCAGCTTAAGGTACCGGTACTTAGATACCGCTACTCTATTTTATTCCACTGCTTCTGCCTCCAGACGGCCGGGTGACTTCGGGCAATTGGAAGGATTACTCCAGCCACTGTTCCCTAAGGATTTTACTTGAGAGGGCTGGAACAGCACCTTGGAGCAGCCATGGGGCATCTGGCTCGGTTTGGTGTACCTGTGAGACTGCTGTTGAGCCATAGTTACAGCAAAGCGGGTGGATGGAAGGCTGATGATGATTTTTGATGGGAGTCAATTCATCCGCGCCGGAACCACAGGATCCTCCTTGTAGACCAATAGTCTAATCGCATTCTTCTGGATCTGATCCCTTAAGTTGCTCGGTCTATCTTGTTGCCACGGTGTGGCCAAGCCTGTGAGGCGGGTTGCACTCAACTCAATTCAATTCCTTATGCTAGCGAGTTCCTATCTATCTCCAACGTAACTCTGGTAAGCCATCGAACCATTTAGTTGTCATCAATATCCCTCAGCAAAATGTTGAAATGACAATCATCAGTAACACATTTCGTCATAGATTGATCAATTATTCTCGCCTCCCATTCCGCCTGAACTTTCGGTCAGTTCGGTTAAGTCTGGAGGTATCACTTTTTGTCACCGCCTACCCGGGACTATCGCGAGATTCAATATCGAATGAAAATTTCGACTTCGGGGTGGCCATTGAGAATTCATAGTTTTCTTCTATAACCAGCAAAGAGTGGCAATAAAGATCTTACACTAATCGACTGGAAATAATCATTCGATCGCTCACAATGGGAAAAGTTCGTGGCTATTTTTTGCATACTTCCAGCGTCCAGCCTTTTCTAGCCAAGTTGTCCATGTACTGTACATTCATTCAGCTACGGGAGTTTCGTGGGCCTCCCGTAGCTCCACTCCACTTTGAAAGACAGGCATCAACGTCCACTTCCAATCTCAGCAAACAGCTTGCCAATGGATATTGATTCAAGCTGAGCTACCAGGGGCTGCTAGAAGGCCTGAAATGATGCGGGTTGGATTGTCTACATGGCAATTCTTGATTCCTAATACCCAATTGAGGTAGATAGTAATAATTCATACCATCATGGGAACTCATGACTCCATCCTCTGTTCGCCGACTCATGAGAGAAAATTTGTGCCCCCCTCCACCGCCTGGTCAACGCCTCACTCGCCCCCTCAACTTCCCCTACCAACACTGATTCGACCCCCCACATTCTCCGAGCATCTACTTCCCGGCTCATGGTGGGGTAGAGCTATATTGATCACTACCTAAGATATCCAAGTATCTTACGCGTAAAGTATCTAGGAACGCAGCGTTGAGTCGGCTCGTTTCGGTGAGTTACTGATGTTGCAATTTATGGAAAAGCAGCCTCCTCCAACGCCATCATTCAACATTGGCAAAGTTCTCATGAGCGCCTTTTGATTTCCTGGCACTTATCCTCAGACGGCATGGC
>JAALXK010000300.1:341-46013 GCA_012977745.1 Fusarium anguioides | reverse complement strand
GGCTATCTCAGGCCACCAATAATTCTCTAGCATATGTACTTTACTATCAACAACTTTCTCATAACGCCACACATACTCCACTTACGCAACACTCAACTTTGGCAAAATGTCAGCTCAATTGAATATTTCACTATGAAGCTCGAAGGTGCGAGCTTCAATACAACAGATGCTACGACTCGCCACGCGGCGGATATTATGAATTGTGGCGCGCTGTTCTTCCCTAGTTTGGGGAATGCCAAGCTTGGGCTGAGTTCTTCGCTGCAATTTTGACATCCCCTCAGGCTGGAATCATACAACCTCGGCCAGGAACTTGCATGCGACTTGTTAGTTAAATCGATTGAGAGGCATCGTGTGTATACGGTGCAGATGTGTAGAGACCGAGATACGGACGGCCAAAAATGACTGCAAGATTTTTAAAACTTCGTGGGCAGATAGAGCATTCAGGTTGTGAAAACACCGTTGTTTAAGTAGTTGTCCAAACGTGCGAACAAGGCGGTAAGCTCATTGACACTCAAAGTCGCAAAGATCTTAAAAAAGTAAAACTAAGCGGACTTTATCTAATCCTCGAAAACAGGATGCAATATGCTTGGCTCATAATAATACAAAGCAGAAAAGGCTCTTTAATTCAGCTGTAGGGTTGGCAGCTTACTATGAGATATTTTTACAGGGCGGAAGCTTTAGGTTTAAATTCTATAAAAATATCTTAAGTTACTCACACTTTATTTATTTATAGTCTTTATTAATTTTCCGTTAATACTCTTTTATAGTAGTAGCAAGAGGCGAAAGTCTTACTTGAGTATTTATTTTCTATCAATCTTCAGGGTCCAGAGCTTGCCTATTAAGGTAAAACTCTAGATAGAGCGTAATGGCTGGTCACATAAAGCTGTGCATATCTTGCGGGGGAGTGGCAGTGTGACAAGGTCCTTCACTCCAATTTTAACCCCAGCCCAGCCTTTGGTATCTGGCAAGCAATAGCTTCCCTATCTTTCTCTTGCTGCTACATACAATCGGAGTTTCGCATCACCAGCTCTTTTTGAATTATGAAAACAGCCACTAAGTTTCGGGCAGAAACACAAACCTTTTTTATCAACAAACAATACTTGTATAATACAAGGCATTGTCTTTAACCTGACGTATATGTGCAGCTATACGACCGCTTCAGTGGGCTTGGTTGATATTCACTTACCGTTAGTGAGAGCAATTACATTACAAAACTGGGTAATACAAACTGGCCCTTACCATAAGAGGATTTGGCTTTATAAAATCGAGCAGTTATTTGATCTCGATCTTTCGCTCTTCCCATTCAACTCGCTACTCTACTTGGTAAGTTGGTCTTGGTCTAGCTAGGATTAGCTCTGCAACAAGACTCAATTCTGTTCGTCTGGCTCTCGTAGAGCTGCACTGCAATTTTAACCTCCGCACAGACAACACTAATGCAACACAGCCACCATGTCATTCACTGCAATTTTAACCTCAGCACAGGCCATTCATCTGCTGTTGTTCGTTGGAATTGCCTGAAATCTGCTTGCCACAATTATATCCTACCGAAAACGCACAATGCTATATACATGCGAATTGTAACTATAATGCAAGCACCAACATAATAACTACTTGTCTCTGAGCTTACACTTTGGCCAATCACAGCTATTCCTCGCGTGATTTTCCTTCCTTATCTAGTTAGCTCGGCTATAAAAGCGGGGGCTTAGTATTTAGCTACAGTGGATAGCTAGCTAGGAAGCCCAACCAGTCAAGGGTTAATAGATGACTGACAAGACTCTGAGCGTTAACTGAAGCTTGCCGGCCTGACACTACCATTGCCAGTACCTTAACAATTACCAGAGACTTGATTATCTTCAACTGAGTAATCAGAAATTGGCTGGACTTGACTAATCAACCTCGGGTCCGGGTTTAAAAATCTTAGCTCATCATGTGAAGTGGAAGATGCCCGCTTACTTTAGCTGTAGGAATGGCAGCTTGCTATTGGCTAATTTTGCAAAGCTGAACTTTTAGGCGCCATTTAATTCCACGAGATCATCTTCAGCCACAATAATCCCAAGGTTATTTCTGTTCTCCATCCTTCCCAACCCATGCACGGATAATTGCTCGGAATTATCACCTTCTCTGAAAGCTCGGTCTCTAGTTGCTCTCGTCTGCGCTCTTACCGTATTAAAACATGGCGAACAGCGGAATCCATTCGCCGGGTCAGCTATACCCTGGATCATCACTGCCCAGTCCAACTCATATTCGCCTCGTTCACTTGCAGCCCGGAGTCGGTGATGCTGACATTCAATGTGAGCTCATGACACCGAACATCGATTCTACACCACAATATGAAGCTTTATCATATACATGGGGCGACCCTTGCAGCAAAGAAACCATTTACATGAGAACTCAAGGAACAGAATGTTGGCATGAATTCCGAGTGACTTCGAATTGTCTGCTGGCTTTGAAGCGTCTTCGCCTTGCGGACAAACCGAGGGTTCTTTGGATCGACGCATTGGCTATTGACCAATCGAACATTAATGAGAGGAACCATCAAGTCAGTCTTATGTCAAGCATCTACTCTCAAGCTGCCGGCGTGATTATTTACCTGGGGAAAGCTGGAGACAACAGTGACTTGGCGATTGAGTTCATCAAAGAATGCGATGATCCTTCTCCAGAGACCACGTCTTTGAGCTTTCCAAAATCAGACACACTGATGCGAGCGCTTCGAGACTTCTTCTTTCGCCCTTGGTTCACGAGAGTTTGGGTGATTCAAGAAGTTGTCTTATCAGCCGAGAAGACTATCTATTGCGGAGACAAAACTTTGTCATGGTCCGCAATGGTCAACTTCAAACATTACCTCGTAAACACGAGGGTCCAGTCACGACTCCCATACGTGGTTTCAATATCAGCCAAGCATTTCAAAGAAAAATGCATCGGTAGCGAATATCTCTTTGGACCACCAAAGTTCATCGCTAGATCAGGTCTTGGCGAAGCAATGATGACAGCCCTTCTTGATTCGAGACATTGCGAAGCCACAGACATGAGAGATAAAGTCTATAGTCTCCTCCCAATACTAGATTCATATGGTTCGTCATTGGGTCTGACGCTAAGGTATCAGGATACGCCAGCAAAGATCTATACTGACTGCGCAATGGCACTATTACCCCATCAAGGCTGGGAAGTTCTGTATGCAGTACAGATACCGTCGAGCGCAAACAATATGCCATCTTGGGTTCCAGATTGGAGTGTCCCGCCTCTGCGACTTATTCTTGGTACAGACTGGGCCATTACGAATGATTACTTTTGGATGCAGCGAAGCCCCCAAGGAATCCCGGACAAACCTCAGATTATCATGCAGAAGCCAGACTGCACGCGTGAGGAGCCTATCCCTGTATTGCATGGTTATGGATATCCACGCGGAAAAATTGTCAAAATAGCGTCAACATACATGGCCGGCGAAACAATGTTTCCTTTTGATGAATGGTTCAACCTCGTCAAGACTCTCTATACACCAAAACCAACGGACGGGTCCCCTTGGCGCGACATAAAAGAATTGAATTTGAACGACATGTTTTATCATTTCCTGGAACTCGCTCAAGAGCTATACTTGACGAGCTTAAAACCAGGCGACGTCGGTTATAACTATCTAGAAGAGACCTTGATTGACTTTAACACTGGAACATTCGGCACTTACGAAGAATACCAATTAGGAACAAAATGGGATGAAGCTCTACAGAGGCTAGCCCAGGAAAGAGGCAAGAGGACGTTACAATTCAGAGATATACCATTTAATCTCGCTGCAGAGGGATTGCCTCCAAGCTACAGGAATGTGGCACAGCATAAATTGGAAGCTTGCCATGGGCGTCGCTGTTTTATTACTGATACGGGATATTTTGGGTTTGCGCCTGCGGAAGCGAAGATTGGAGATCAGTTGTTCTTATGTGTTGGTGCTACGATTCCTTTTACACTGAGGGAGAAGAATAGAGAGAATGAGTTTAGTTTGGTTGGTGAGAGTTATTTGGTGGAACATGCGTGGTCTGATGTAGATGTCGAGAAAGAAAGGCCTCAATCGCTATATATCATCTAGATATATCTTTACCTTCTGCAAGAATGCCAAACCGGGCTGTAGGTAGTACTGGACTGATGTTTACAATCTGCACTCCACTAGAATCCTAGTATACATTGTCCGTCTATTCAGCTCAATATACTGCTCAGGTTCTAAAATGAGCTATGGTAAACCCTGCCTTGATGCCTGCTATAGCAAAAATGTTCTTAGATATTTCTTGGCTCCGGTGTCGAAATTCAACAGGTATCCAAACCAGCTTTTCCGAATCCTTCATGATCCAAGTCTTATCAAGACTAAGGTGGAACCCCACGCCTCCTTTAGAAAGACTGTAAGTACCTGAACGGGTTCGAATGCTCTTATGTAAAATACAATCAAAACTGATGTCCTCGGTAAATCGAGGCAAATTGATTTTACCAATTAAAACCCACGTTTTCCGATTCAAGATAGAACAAACATCTCTTGTGCGGATGGCAAGCAGCGCTGAATCCTCTGAACAGTCAACATCATGGAAAGGTGTACGCCACTGCCAATTTTTCTCCAGCCGAAGGTCGCCGCTTGCCAAGTCCCATATTTCAAGATTGTCTTGCGTCCATGAAAAGACTTCTCTCGCGTCTTTGGAGAATCTCACGCCGGCACGACCCACACCCGGACTTTTTCGAAATTTCCTCACAAGAGTACTTTCCCGTATATTCCGGATGAAGATTTCTCCATGATATGTGCAGGAGGCTACCATCTCGCCGTCAGCTGAAAAAGCCACCGAAGCTATTTGAGGCCTTTCATTGACGCGCCTGTAAACTTGGCTGAGCAAAGACAATGCCATTTTCCTTAAATCAAGCACTGGTACGCTTGCAGGGGGTATGTAACAAATCTCAATGTGGGAGTTGACAATGTTTGCCATACGGGTCAAGTCGCTCGAAAACGCCGCATTTCTGGACTTGACAATTTTGGGGCCTGGTCCAGTTTGGAGGCACTTCCCGGTGGCTGTGTCCCAAGTTTGAACCTTGAAAATCGAGGTTGTCAAAACCTTTTTGCTGTCCCCCGACAATATGACTCTGTCCACTTGTGAATCAGAAGCAGAGGATGAGTCTGCTTCACCAAACGCATCCCATACGTCAACAGTCCCATCGCTGTGGCAGCAAACTGCCAGAAACCTATTATCCGAGGAAAACTCCAACCCTGTTATGTTGTGCTCCGTGTAGTATTCATTAAAATCAAGGCTCCGAGTGACGCCGTCTTGGATGTTGGTGATGAGAACCTCGTTTAAATTTCGAACCCAGGCAAAGGATGAACCGTCTTTCGAAAAGGATGCCACCAGGGGCAAGTCGTCATACCAAAACGACTGGGAAATTTCGTGGCGACACAAACAAATTCCACGCTCAACATCCCAAATCTCCCATCCAACAATTTCAGAATTAAGGGTTTTCCTATGGCCCAGGGGTACCAAGATTGTAGAGATCGCGTTTCAATGTGTTTGATAGTATGTTGATGGATGCGGAAAATATCAAATAGTGTTGTCGACTGACATCGATAAAATCTGAGGAAGGACTGAGCAGAAAGTCCTTTGCCGACTGGTGGACAAAATACACGACATCTTGACGCATATACAAGAACGAACCACATGCTTGGATAACTCTTCTTATCTCGGTAAGGTCGTCCCTGAAGCCCTGAAGGTCTGGGACCAGACTAATCATCTCTTGCAAAGTGACCGGTCGATAGACAGTGGCCATAGTAGCCAGGACCTGTTGATGAAGGTATGCACTAGGAGAAGTCAAAATGTAGTTGACCATCCTTTGATAGAGCGGCACAAGACCCTGAGGAAACTCTTTGATCTTTTGAACAATCTCATACTTAGAAAGGCGAGGGTTATGGACCTCTTTACAAACAATAGCAACCCAAAGAAAAGTACCATCGGCCTGTTCAGAGAGTAACTGGCGGACAGTCTCCTTTAGGGGCTCATCCTCTGCGTTAAACTGCGGAAGGCTCTGAACTCGGTGATTGATGAATATGGCAACTGCATCTGAAACGGCGTCGGCATTCAGTTCAATTTGCAATCTGACACTCCGTGAAGCGGCTCTCAAGGATTCTACCTCTAACCAGTTGCGACTAGACACAACCAATTTGACCGCAGTGTTAGAAAGCTGAATGATGAGACTCAAGAGCACGGGCAGGTCAGTAACGCACTCATCCAGCGCGTCAATGACGAGAACTGTGCCTTTGGCGGACGGGTCTTGCAGCATATTTTTCAGAATATCACACAGAGCAACCCAAGCATTGCCATCTTCAAAAAGATGCTTACTGGCGCCTCTATACCTTTTCAACAGGTGCTCCATGAGAGACTCGCGCTGTTTAACAAGCATGTATATAAGCCCGCGCAACACAGCCGTTGCATTATTAACGCGTGCTTCTGTTTCCTGACAGAAAAAGAAAGCCAGAGGGTTTTCATGACTTTCTTCATTCAGCTCATCAATAATGCCGCACAGCAGCATTGTCTTGCCTTTTCCAGGCTCTGCTCTGATCCAAAGCAGGCGACCATCGGATCCGTTTCGCCATTCGAGAAATTGCGGCTGGTTAAGGATCCAGTTGTAAGAATCCTTGAGCAGACCACCTTTGAGCGACTCGATGCGTGTTTTATCGTCTTGAGGGTCTGTGACAAAAAGATCTGCCAGACAGTCGGCAGCGACATCGTGTGAGACTACAGATCTCAGGTCAAATAAGCCCAAAAAGGTACGTAGAAGGTTCTACTTACCATTATTTGTGACTATTTGATCGCCTTGGTGAATCCGTGCATTGTCACCAAATTTGGCGGAGGAGATAGTGTAGTTACTCGCCATCTAGTAGGAATGAGGGAGGGGAAAACAAAGAAAGATGGGGATTTGGATTTGAAAAGACACGTTTAACCCCCGCATGGACGCAGTGAAAGTGCAAAAGCAAGCTGACAGGTGCATGATCGGGCTGAGAACAAGACACACAATTCGCCGAGACCGGGATTATGATCTTGGCATTTGAGCTGAAAAACTCGGTGTATTTCAGGCAGGTTGTGGCGCATGATTGTGAAATAACAGTGTGCATTTCCTCTTGTTTTGTGTCTATTGATTATAACTGCACCTTGGGTACCAAAGTACCAGCATACGCAGACCTTCGAACTGTGCATATATGTTTAGACAGCCAATAATTATACAGCGGCCATGAAGAAGTACCTGCGTTCAAGAGATCATTATCCAGTTCGAAAAGCCAGGTATTAAGTCATAACTGTTGAGTTCATATAGTTATGCCACCCGATTATGACAAACGCCCTAGCAGCAATATATTGTTTAGGTGCTTCTATGTTCTTCTTTGGAAAATGGTTAGATTGCATGTTTTGAAACGCTTTATATAAATACTCTAGCATATATTTAGTACAGATATACTAACAATTATCTTTCAGGAGTTAAGTAACGACATGGATTCTTGTTTTATGTTGGGGCATAATAAGGTGCAGGTTGGGGTTATTTGCCATACTCTTTCGTACCTAATGTAGCCTTTCAGCAGTTGTGGTAGACGCCGACAAGATCGATGCAGCCAATGAATTGTTTTGAGCGAGTGAGACATTAAGCAATAGTCAGCACATGAGCCGCATTGGGGGCCATAGTTAGAACAGGCAGCCGAAAGAGGATATCTGCATTGATCGTGTGATTCGGGGCATGTTTGCATCACCCAACAGCATACCCCTGTAGAAGGCCTCAACCAGAGGAAGAGGACTGGCGTAAAAGTCATTCGACCAATCAGTACACTCATCCTGTTTTTGAGGTCACTGCTGCCTAATTCTCTGACATTCAGCAGCACTGGCAGGCATCATATATCTTATGGAATGGATAACATCTAAAAATACCCTGATAGTATAATTTAGGATACTAAACATCTTTATCTTCCTACTCCGAAAGTTGTGGATGGAGCAGAAAGCTTCATACAAAAGTCAGTTGCGCGTGGGAGGAAGTTGTCGGGAGAAGAATGATTTGGGAAGTTCCCTCAATGCTATCCTTGCAACACGTGCGGAATCCAAGATGAGTGTTGAATTGGTTGATATTCAAAGAGTCAAGGTACCGCAACAGAAGTCTTTGGAATTTCTAGAGAATCTCAGGTGTCTTTATTTTACAAATTCACCTCAGACTAGGACGAATCATGAGGCTGGGACATCTATACCAGCAACTCTAAAGCTCAAAACCATCAATTCTTTCACGCAGCAGAGATATATCGCTTTATCTTACACTTGGAAGCCATCCCCGGATGAGATTGATACTAGCGGTGGCTACATGGTTCAAGACATCGAAACCGGCAATGTAACACCGTCATCCGTCAGGGATACTGTCTTCTATCGTATGGAGCGGTACATGAATCACGTTTCCGTTCGCTATCTATGGATTGATAAGCATTGTATCCTCCAACGTGATGGGGAAGCTAAAGAAATTGGTATGCAGGCGATGGATCGAGTTTACAGCCTGAGCGATTACCCAGTTGCACTGTTGTCACGGACCATACAAACCTTTCAACAGCTAGAGTTGCTTACCGAGATTCTCTCTGGAAGTTTTGTAGTACATTGGCAGAGCCAATATTGGCTATCAAAACCGACGACTCGACACAAGGCCCGACAAGCACTTGAACTTCTAGACTATATCACTTCAGATATATGGTTCTCTAGAGGATGGACCTATCAGGAGAACTATCGTGCCGGCACGAGGATGAGACTTCTTATCTCCCATTCGGCAAATCTCAATGATCGAAAGTCGTCATACCATTTTGAATCTCTAGATGGGGAACTTTGCGTGGAATCCACGAAGCTTTATGAGGAAGCAACCAAACTTTGCTTAGCTTACGAAAGCCATCAACCGCCGCCAAATTGTCTGACCCGTATCATGTCAAGAGTAAAGAAATACACGATTGTACTTCAATCAGCTCATGGAGATGATACTGCCGACGGAAACGATATTTCGGCCCCAACATCAATGTCCCCTACAATTATCGAAGATATAGCGAACCGCGACCTCGAAAGGCCCTGGGATCGCCTGGCCATCATCGCCAACTGTTGTCAGTATATCAACCGCTTGGATAGCACCAGACTGGAACAAAGCGAGCATAGCCTTAGTTTGTCTATACTTTCACTTTGTCTGATGAACGGAGAGATCTTCTCTAATCATCCTGCGAAGGATGTGGACACAAGCTCAGCAAGAAGGATGACTATTATCGAATTGTTACATGAGAAATTCTTTCGTGGGCTCAAATCTCCTCAGCCAACGCGAAAACTCACTTCCAATAAACACTGTCGGTTTTCGGATGTGAACTTGAGCGTCGAAGGAGTGGAAACCAAAGGCTACCTCTGGCGACTGGATGATGAAATCTCAACCACTGATTTCCGGCGATACAGGCGACAAACACAACCACTAGTTTGGCTCGCCGATTGTCTGACCAACCAATATCCGATTTTGTCCAAAAGATTACTTGAGACTCTTAATATCAATGAGCCATGGACGCCTGCGCAAAAATGGAAGCTGAAAATGTTATCCAAAGTAGAAGAAGCTATCGAAGAGGGGAACTTACTCTGCACTGCAACCTTGCTTAACCCTGGGCCTCTAGGTGTCGCCATCTTCGTTGTTCAGCCGGAAGATGATGAAATGGATGATGAAGAAACGAACGGGGATGATGACAGCAGTGAGATGAGTTCTGAACTGAGCTTTGATCACGACAAGAATGTTAAGCCACTAATACTTGATGAAGGCTGTTATGCATTCACATCGTTTCATTTTGAACAGCAGAATCAAGAGATGTTTGATTGCAACGACCTTGATAAGCATGTCTCACTTGAGGTCGACTGCCAGTTTGGAAAGATCCCACGGCTTTATACAGTTCGGTGGATTCATGGTCTGTATTTTGTCTATGGCTGCGATCCTATATCAGTTATATTTCCTTTACCGCTCTCCTTACAGAATATGTAATAATCTTAGTTACCACTTAAATTAAGAAAATAGAAGAAGCTTAAAGCAGAAAGAAGTACTGGGCATGATAGGTAGTATGTGTAATGAAGAGATTAGTACTTGTACGCTACCCGATCCTGGCGGCTCAGACCTCGCATTCAGTTCCAAAGCTGAGTTTCTAGCAGCTTACAGAGGGGGATACTTCAGAGTCTGGAATACAAGAACCACTGCGTCTTGCCATCTAGACTTTGGAGAAATCTCCATGATCTGTTTCTCGCCCGATGGAAAGGCATTGGCACTCGCGGGGGCCGATGAAAGTGTAGTTATTTGGGATCTTTCGGCCCATGAAATCAAAGAAACCACCCCAGAGCTCGGTTGGCAAGTTAACTACTTCCATGATAGTCAGCTCTTGGTAGTTGCCACTTCTGTCAGCGCTCCAGTTGGGTCCGTTTCGCCGCTGAAACTTCTTCATGAGTTCTCTTCTGACGATAAAACCATTGAGACTATGAATGTCGAGACCCCATTGGCTGCCTTCTCGCTGACTGGTAAAACATTGGCTGTAGTAGCGACTTAAAGAGTACAGTAGCAAGTGGGTCATATTGCAAATCTAGGCACGACAACTGGTCAGCATCTAGAGACGCTCGGTCGATGCGGATCGCTAAGGGACAAGGCATCTTGTGTAATACAAAGGCAATAAAGAAAGAATGACCCTTTCGGGTTCCTCGTCCAATCAAAACATTGACAGCGGCAGTTAACAAGATCGGTTCACAGACATCTCGATCTGTGACACTGATCCTTGATTTCCATGCAACATCGAATCTGGAGGGATCGGCCAATAAGGGATCACCTGGATACGATTTGTGGCTAGCCGAGCTTAGTCATGACCCGAAATGGAAAGCAATGCGTATTATCTCGGATTCGCATATTTCTGAGAGCGAGATAACATAAGCACAAATACCTGAACATGATTAAATCAATGAGAATCAATGACGCTGATTATGTATATAAAGCAGAGAATAAACCTTCAAAAAAACTCTTCCATTATGAACAGATTTCTTATACCTATGAATATTTTTGTTCCAATTTTATTCATCAAATTATGACCATGGAGCTCTCCAATAAAGCCGCCTATCTTCTCAACCCGAAGTCACCTACTGTAGAAGTCAAATCCGCACCTATTCCGCAACCAGGACCAGGTGAACTTCTGATCAAAACCCAAGCGGTCGCTATCAACACTATCGATGCAGTCAAACGGTCCATGGGCAACATGATGTTTGAGTGGCTTACCTATCCTCTTATTCTCGGCCACGATGTAGCTGGTCAGGTCATCAAAACTGGCCCAGGAGTTACCCGATTCAAAGAAGGTGATCGAGTTGCTGCTGTTGTGGCTGGCATGGATAAGACAGGTAGAAGACCTGATGAAGGAGCCTTTCAAGAACTTGTTGTGTTGAGAGAGCATTTGGCGTTTCAAGTTCCTGATGCAATGACCAGTGCTCAAGCAAGTGTCCTGCCTCTCACTGCAGTCACAGCTGCATGTGCTTTGTTTCAAGATGATCAATTGGCCCTCAAACTACCTCGTGTCAAGAAGGATCGTGCATCGACCGGTCAAACGATCTTGGTTTGGGGAGCAGGTACAAGCGTCGGAAGAAATGCAGTGCAGATGGCAGTTGCCGCTGGATACAATGTCATCGCAACAGCCTCGCCTTCAAACTGGGATACTCTGACTCGCATGGGTGCATCTGCAGTATACGACTACCGAAGCACTTCAGTGGTGGCAGATGTAGTGGCCGCGTTCAAGGACAAAAAGTGCGCCGGTGCAGTTGCCATTGGACAAGGCTCACTAGCAAAGTGCGTCGACATCGTCAGTGCCATTCCCGGCGCTACAAAGAACGTCGCACAAGTATCTATCGACATGCCCGAAACCACCCCAACAACCAAATTGTCAATGATTCCATTCGTTGCCAAATATTTCTGGTTATCTGGAAGCAGTCGACTGAAAGTCCTAAGGAACGGAGTTCAGAGCAAGTTTGTGTTTGGCACAGACATTATCGATTGGGATAAGGAGGCCAAGATTGCAACGTTCCTGAGTGACGCTTTGCAGCTTGGGGAGTATGAGCTTAGTTCGGAGCATTCTGTTATTGGGAATGGATTGGAAAGTATTGAGAAGGGACTGGATATGGTGAGAGACAAGGTAGTGAAGGAGAAGGTTGTCATATCATTGGAGTAAGGTATATTTTCACCATGTATACAACAATCCATTTTGCACAACCAAGGTCACCAAGTGCATTTTGATTTGCTAGTTTAAATCAATAGTCTTCCTAATTCAGTTCCATCTTTATTCCTCCTTATTCCCCGTCAAAGCCTGATCATACAATAATATCATGGACCCAAAGTAATTAACCCCTGCGAAACCGGCTGCTATTCCAACATAAATCTTGACCTTTATGCTAGGTTAGCAACGTAATATATTCACTGCGCATATGCAAACTTACCCGTTAGCATCACGACATGAAAGACATACTGGGGACTCTAAGCTTCTTTTGAGGACATCTATCTAGGGATCTATTCTAAACCTCTATGTTTATGATCATACATTTCATTCTATTGTGGCATCATCTGTATCACCTGTTGCTATACTCAAAGATGAGTTGCATCCTCCTTGATCTTGGCCATCATTCGCTGACCAAGCTCACCATCAACCTTACTAAACATAGCAACAACAGCTTCTCTCAAAGGAGCCGGTGTTCCATCAAGACTGCCAACAACATTGACAACAAACTTCTCCTTCTCGGCATCATCAAAGACTCTCCTCCACAGATCCCTAGGCTGAACAAAGTCCTCATCATCAACGGGGATTTCGTTCAAACCAAGTAGGGCATTGGCAGCGATACGCTCGTGATGTGTGATTTGAGTGATGGATTGAGTAGTGACGCCGGGGCTGAGAGTGCTACGGACGTAGTTGGGGTCACCACCGTAGTTCTTGGTGGTGGTCAGACCGTCTCGGATATATGGGGCGTAGACAGGGGCAATGGGCCGGTTGGGAGTGAGTTGAGCGTAGTTGGAGCCAAGACGGTATCGCTGGGCATCGGGGTAAGCAAACATACGAGCTTGCAGCACTGGAGACAGTTAGAATTATGATATAGGACTACCAAAAAGGTGACTTACTGGGGTCAGGTGTCATGGTGATACCAGGGACCAAGTTGGAAGGTGAGAAAGCAGCTTGCTCAATGTCGGCAAAGTAGTTATCAGGCTATACCAATATTCATTAGTACTGATCCAACCCATTTTAATGGTTTGGAAACTCACGTTCTTGTTCAAGGTCATCTTTCCAACCTCGATCAAAGGAAACTCCTTATGCGACCAAACCTTTGTGATATCAAACAAAGCCCGTCCAAACGTCTCAGCCCTCTCAGGCTCCATGATCTGAACATACAACTTCCAAACAGGATACTCACCTCTCTCAATAGCATCCCAGAGATCTTGAGTATGGTAATCAGCATTAGCACCAGCCTTCTTCTCAGCTTCTTGAGCGGTAGCGAAGTGAGTGTGTCCGGTTTCAGGACGGAAGTGGAATTTGCAGTAGCGAGGATGGCCGGAGGGGTCGATGAGCTTGAAGGTGTGAACGCCGAAGCCAGTGACGCGGCGGATGGAGTCGGGAAGACCACGACTGCCGAAGAGATGCATTAGGGTGTGCACACTTTCGGGTGCATTGACGTGGAAGTCCCAGAACTGGAACCTGTTAGTTAGGTCAACTACGATAGTTAGAAGTACTCACCATGGTTGCGTCAGGTCGGTTCGTGGCAGGATGTCTCTTGTGACTTCGGTTCAACGAAGCAAATCGCATTGGGTCACGAACAAAGAAGACAGGCTAAACAATCAACATCTCAATCATGATCAATGCCAAGATTTGAACTTACAACATGGTTCCCGACAATATCATAGTTTCCTTCCTCAGTGAAGAACTTGACGGAGAAGCCACGGACATCACGAACAGTGTCAGCACTTCCCTTCTCACCGCCAGTGGTGCTTAGACGGAAAAGGACTTGAGTCTTCTTGCCAGTGGTGTCGAGGAACTTGGCGCAAGTCAATTGGGCAATTTCGGGGTTTGTGACTTCGAATTCACCCCAGGCACCAGCAGCCTTTGCATGGACGACTCTGAGTCTTTGTTAGTAGGGGGCTTCTCGTGTAAGGGAATAGGTGATGTACCGCTCGGGAATGCGCTCTCGGCTGAAATGAGCCAAGGTCTCAAGGAGAAGAGTATCACCAAGTGTTGTGAGACCGCCACCGCCAAAGACGGGGAGGGTAGTGCTCACGGAGGGATCGCGAACAGGCTGGCCTTTTTCAGTTAGTTCCTGAGCTAAAGGTGGATGCTTAGGCAGTGGATATACCTTCAGCCAGAGTATACACAGGATTAGACATAATGATTAAGTTCTGAGATGATGAGATGATTGTAGTTGTAACAAAGACAAAGAAACGAGGAAATTTCAAGCTTATTTAAATTTTCCACCTCATTACGAGAAAGATAACAAGGGTCAAACGCCGAAGGACCTCCGACCCAGATAACGATGGATCTCATTTTTGCGGGATTAGATGCTATCGCGAAGAATCACAGTGATCAATCCAATCAAGAAGAGTAGTTTTCTAAGCTTTATCTTGAAGTGGACTCGCTATGACCGGTAGTGTTACTGTTTATGGTTAGTGGTGACAATACCGGAGAGCCGCAAATTATGGGTCGAGATATCGAATTCTAGACTATTGCTGAAATGGACACTTCGGAGTTGGCTCGGAAAGCAGCTGTGCGCTGGAGAAATGCACACCGAGGAATCCGAATAGCATCATCTTGGATCGCAAATATCGGCTATTACGGATGACGAGAAACGTAATAGAGGAAATATCAAGATTTTAAGTAATAAGTTTGTATTTCGGTAACGACATTAGAAAATGTTGGATATAAATATTGGAGGGTTTGTAATTGGAGAAAAGGTAAGAAACTATCATCTTGAACTTAGTAGCCCTACTGACTCATATCTCGGGGTGCCGACATCACCAAGGCTGACCATCCTGACATCTATGGAGATGGTGCTAGCAAGGCCAAGGTTAATGCTTTCGTCAGCCGATTGTAAGTAAGTTGCAAAGAATTTGAGAATTTGAGTTGTCTATACTTGAGACAGATAGCATTTAGATTGAACAGACTTTCTTTTGTTTGACTCTACAGCAGACTTGTGACCTTGTGCAGCCAATAGTATTCCGAGACTGAACACATAAGTTAACAATGTGTTTCTCTGACGACTCATGTCAATGGAGTAATGTGCCATCGCCAGGTCGATCTCGGATTGACAACGACAGCGAACAGAGTGAGAGTTCCTTTGTTTGCGAGACCACTTCGAGGGCCCAAGAAAGCACCAGAACAGTGAATTCAATTTAAACTGTTCCACTGTTTCAACTGACTTCTCGCATTGATGGGGTGCAGTTCATAGATTGTCGGCGTTCTGTAGCAAAGTTCGGCCAATATGTATCCAAGCTCTACGGCGAGAGAACATAAACTTTAACAAATTTAAAGTACCTTTCTTTCACTGAACAAAGTCTATGAGATTACTGCACACATTCATAAATTTTCTCTCAACAGTATTTAACCTGTGTGCGAACCATTCTTCTTTTTCGCAATATTCCTTTCTTATCAAACATTTTCAAAGCACCAAATTCCTTCTATTCTCACTAGGAAACCCAACCTGCTCTACAACCCTTACTGTTTACACTTTCATCCGAATTCTTCTACACCAACTTTCACCATGCCTATCCTAGAAGAGCAGTTCCGCGGTCTTACCTGGGTCGCGGAGACCTCAAGAGTTGAGCCGCGCTGGGCTGTCCAACCTGACATTGACTCAGTCAAGGCAACACTGGCCCCTCTATACCCCGGAAAGACTATCGACGTCTATTTTATGGCGCAGGGTGCTTTCAATAAAGTTTGGCAAATCCTCATCGAAGGTCAATCGCCTCTTGTCCTCCGGGTCTCACTCCCCGTCGATCCAAAGTACAAGACTATGAGTGAGGTTGCAACCATGAGATGGGTTGCTGAAGCAGGGATTATACCTGTCCCTAGAGTCATTGACTATAACCACTCCAGAGATACACCTGTTGGTTTCGAATGGATCTTGATGACCAAGGTAGAGGGCAAGCCTCTCGAAGAAATCTGGAACTGGTTTGACTTTGATTGGAAGGTTGAACTGGTGAAAAGATTTGCCTCATTCTCGGCTTACTTGTTCAAGCAACGATTCTCGGGGGTTGGCAATATGTATCCCAAGAAGCCTCCTGTGACTCCCAAAGCGAGATGCTGTACCTTTATGAGCAGGTTCTTCAGCGCCTCAAACAAACCTGAGACGCCACCAGTTGTTCCCCAAATTGGCCGTATTGTTTCTATGCCCTTCTTCTGGCATAGACGTATCCACATCGACATCAACCGTGGTTCTTTTCGCTCAGGCAAAGAGTGGCTTGCTACCCGTCTATCCCTCTACGAAATCGATTGTTCTTCGTTTTTGGAAAAGTACAAAGATGCCACTGATATCAACGAAGACCTCCAAGATGAGATTGACGAGGCCAAGAAGACTATCGAGGTTGTCGAGAAGCTGCGGCCTCTGCTGGACCAAGTCTTTGGAGATCAACTTGACCCCGCAGAAGAACAAACCGTTCTCTGGCATGATGATATGCATATGGGTAATATTCTCTGCGACGTCGATGGGAATCTCACTGGTGTTATTGACTGGGAGTCTGTCTCAGCTATGCCCTTGTGGAAGACATGTTCTCTGCCAAGCTTTCTTATAGGACGGCCACGTAACGCAGAGCCTACCTTCAATGACCACGATCAGCCTGAGGATTATCAGCGTCGTCTGATGGAGTACGAACTTACAAAACTCCGAAGTTTGTTTTTGGAGGAGATGGGACGCCTTGAACCACAATGGCTCGAGGTATACAATGCCAGTCAGATCAAGAGGGACTTTGACTTGGCTGTTGACTGCTGTGATGATGGCATGTATCATGATCGTATTTTGAAGTGGGCTGAGAAGGTTGCCGCTGGGGAAGTTCCTCAAAATACTCTGCGGAATGTGTTTTATGATTCATGGCAATATCCGATCTAGATGATACGTTTCCAGCACATGTCCGACGAGTCGAGATTGTTATGATACTGTAGGATACTTGTTGTGGGGGATTCAACACTTTTCATGTATGCAATCATTTAACAGGTGTTTGGTTTGTTTTTGTTTTATTTCCTCAATATTATCTATTTGAATTCCTGAACTATTCAATTTCTACCAACTGTGATGCTTATGAATCTCTTGATCCTTCTTCTTTCTTGATACCGTAGATCCGATAATACTCCTCACTGATCGGAATTTGTTTCGCACCTGCTGGCCTCGTGACATTCCGTCCCCACTCCTTTGGCACAGAGTGTTTATCCTGCCACTCATATATCGCATCGAAATCTCTACACTGATGCGTAACACCAAAGTCCGGAAATGGATTTGTCTGGGTCTCAACCCAGTTGAACGTAATAACGTCCAGGTTTCCATTACACATCAAGTTCTGCATGAGTATGTCTGTACAGTGACTAACATGAATCCAATGCAAGTCAGAAAATGGTTTTTTGGCTGTTCCATTACGGTTATACTCGGCCCATGCCAGATGACGAAGAAGATTAAGACAGTGGATTTGATGGAACATATCGATTTGCGCCATGAATGCGTTATCGCCAAGACCATATTCCGGTGGAAACTTGACGAGAAGTTCTGGATCTTTGCCAAGTCGACGGACTTCACTCTCAGTGATTGGAAAGACGCGGATAATCTCGAGATCTTCCCATGCTTCGTCGACTTCGGGGTCAGGCTTGAGAGAGTTGCGCCACTTGGAGGGATTTTTGGCTTCGAATAAACCACCCTCTGTTTCTTTGGGACTCATCTTGAAGTTAATTGAGTCCAGTACAGGGGCTACACTTCGTGTCAGTACGATACGTCTGGAGACAAGAGAACGAACTGACAGTAAAATGATGTCTTGCGAATATGGTTCATGTCCGACTCTAAGCTTATCCCAAAGTATGGAGCCATAAAGAGACCAAGAGATATGAGGAAGAAGAGTGCATTCAGAACAACCCAAGCGTGGCTTCTCCAATTTCTCCTTTGCTTGAGCGGGGTCCAATCGACTGAGTCACTCTCCTGGTCACTCCCCAGCAAACTCTCGTCAAAGCCATGATCTTCTTTGAATGACATGGCTTCAACTTTCACTCAACTGTATGCGAAGTATGAACAGACTGAGAAGTCCAGCTGTGAAATGGGAAGTATTTAGAAGTTGGGCAGAAGAAGTATGGCTTGAGTTTTTGAGTGTTACAGGAGTTGTATCTTCGACATCTGTTTACGACTCCTCTTATCGTTTGGGCTTCAAACTTAAAGACACCTGCCTCTATCGGACGCTCAGATAAGGAACTTCTGAGGTTTGATGCACCTCAATGTAACAAAACCTTCATATCTTGCCTTAAGTAGGCTCTAGGTCTAGGGACTTTTGAGCTGAAATGCCGATCATGCGGCGGTCTATGCGTCATATATCTCGGATCTGCCTCTGATTGACTCCATTGTCTAGGTTTATACTCGAGATAAGCGACTATCTCGGAATTCGGAGCGGATAAATCCTTTTGTGTTACGCAAAGACGGGACCTTCCTTTCTAAGCAATGGCCGACATACAAAGGGTCCTATCGACTGAACGGGAATAGTGCGAACAATGATATCTCTGATATTTAAGTCCTTGAATAGCTCAACTTGATGTTCAATAAAGATTCACAAAGAAGCTCAAATTCTAATTTCTTGACCAATTCGAACATTGAATATGAAGTTGTCATCTGGTCTTACCATTGCTGCTCTATGGGGCTTTGTAGTTGCAAGCCCGCTCCCAGGTAATTTCCAATACGGCCTTCCCTGAATTGACATTAACCCGTATAAGCAAACGCCGTTGCCGAGCGAGATGTGAATAGTGGTCCTATTAATGCGTATGGCAGGGCTTATACTTTGAAGATGAAGGATGATGGGTTTGAGAAGCGTGATCCACAGAATACCTATGGGAAGGCATACACTCTTAAAATGAAAGACGATGGCTTTGAAAAACGGGATCCTCAGAATACATACGGCAAGGCCTACACGTTGAAGATGAAGGATGATGGATTTGAGTAAGTAGGTACTGAGCTACAGCCACTGAGGACAGCTTTATGGCTTGGTCGAGGTAGTCACGTTCAGAAGTAACGCAATCTTGCATCGCAGAATATAATGTGATATTTTTGTGATTACTATCTATCTCAATTCACGAAAGCGCTTTGCAGCTCAAAGCCATGGGCAACATTCGCCACATCCGGAGTTGGTCGTTGATTGATAAGTTAATGTCAATGATTGGATAGTCTCGGCGAGACCTTAAACCGAGAACCAGGGTCTGACACCCATCCCAGAGTCCCAGGATATTAGCCGAACAAGCCTATAAGATATATTTTTTAGTTCCATCCTTCGAAAGAATGATCTCATGATGGTATTGGTCTCTTTCCGAATGTCCAGTCCTGGAAGTTTAACCGCTTACGAACTTGACCATAGGGTTAACTCTGTGCATCTCCACCTGCTGCCTAAAAGGGAAGACTGATAGAGCACTATTTGGGCAAGTAACTATTCAATAAGTAACGTACACTTCAATGGGTCAAATCAGCTCAACTATACATTCAATGATAGGCTTTGCAGGCTGCTAATATTCCAATTTGTTCAAAGGTCTTCTATCCCAAAGTTTTCATTTTTGCGAGTGACAAGAATTAGAGTCGCTGATAGTGTCTTAACTAGCGTTCAACCATGGAGCTTATCCAAGCCAATCACAAAGTGCTGACGTTTCTGACATAAACTGTAAATTCGCTCACATCATTCGTATCAGACTTGTGAGGACATCATCAACACAATGGAATCCACTGATTTGAACTCTATCAAAGTACTACTACTCACCAAGTCTCGTGGATATCGTCATGATTGTATCCCGAGCATGGTCTCAGCCTTCAACTCGTTTCCCTTTACCGTGAAAGCAACTGAAGATTCACGTGAGCTACTCGCCCTTTCGCACTTCGATGTTGTTGCCTTGGGTCACAATACCGGAGAATTTCTAACTGAAGAAGAAGCTGAGGCTTTGTTAAGTTTTGTCGAGAATGGTGGTGGTGTTGTAGGCATTCATGCTGCGACATCAGGTATGCGGAGCAACCTCAGCTATACCAAGATTCTCGGCGAGATATTTAACGGTCATCCACCGCCACAGTGGGCAACTCTAGCAATCGAGAATTCTGGCCATTATATTAATAGCTTTGAGTCTCTTCCAGGACCAGACTCTGCACCAGCTTCAGCTTCTGTATGTCCGATCAACTCAGAGCTTCCAGCGAACTACTTTTCATGGTTCGATGAAGTGTATACCTTCAGATCGCATCCTCGACTTCCTGCAGACCGTACTATCTTGTTGTCTGTGCAGGAAGATAGCGATGCAGATAGTGAAGAAGCTGGCTTTCCGTTGTCCTGGACTCAGAAAGTTGGAAAAGGAAGGGTATACTATACAGCTCTTGGCCATTTTGACGAGGCTTATCGGGATCAATGGTTCTTGGGAACTTTACATCGAGCTATTGTATGGGCGGCGAGAAAAGAATAGTTGATACATGTTCGAGAATGACGGGGTAAGCGTTCACTCTGTCCAACTAGTGAGGCTTTTCTGGTATATTCGATTTGGGGCAGCCAAGACGAGCTCTCTCATATAATGTCAATCAACACCAACTTCAACAACGCCAAGATACAAACCTGAGTCGTGACGCCCGTTCTCAACGTTGTTGACGATGAAAGAAGCTGCAAGAAGGGAAACTTTACCGTTACCCGTGGGGTCACATCAAATAGGATTGCGGAGTTCTGCCGTTTATCTGGAGATTATCAGCGTCGACCTACCATCTTTCCAAGCCAGCCAAGAAAGATAAGCAACGCGGGTAGTGGGCCTAGAGGAACGGAACAAGGCTTGGCCCGAAAAGCCAAGATGCACGCAGTAACAAGATGAAAACACCAAGCTTGTAATGCATGAATGCCCAGCTTTGTTTTATATACACACATACTTTTAGGTATTAATATTTCTTCCCGTCGGTGTTGCCGCGGAGGATCTTCTCTTGGCGTTGCTTTGAAGTTGATCTCCAGAATTATGTCTCAGGATGCGGCGCAATTATGGACCGTCATTCTCCACGCCGTAATCAAGGACAAGTTCCGAACTTGGTAGGGATGCATGTTGATCTTTTGAGAAGACAGATCACAGCCTGAAGCAGTTTATTGAAGACGATAAACGCGCATAAGTGAATTTATTGAACAGGGTCTTTTTTGTTGATTGTTGAGCTTATTTCATGATATGCAGTAAAATGCTGGGTTTTGACATGGTTGTGTAGCTCTAGAAGATGGGATCTTCTCATTGATAGTCATTACTCATAAACTAGCTTGTCAGAAACACGCGCCTGACGCGACTTTGCTCGGTTTGACGATAAGTGGTCATATTACCCTGTACATCGAGATATCTCACCGTTTCTTGCTCGAGGTTTTCTCCAGTCTCATTTCCCGTACCACGGGGAAAAGAACGGGTCTCGGTCGTCACGATAACATAACAGAACCCTCCGCTTAAACAAACAACCAACAGCTTCAATCCTTACATATGCATAATGACGCCAAGCAATGCTTATACAACTGTAGTAATTCATCCTTCGCGACCACTTTTTAACACTGGGGAAGCAGACGATCAAGGATCGAGATATCCACGGAAGACCCAATTTGTATAACTGATGAGGGTCCCCAAGAGCTCGTGATTGTTGTATCACTGGACATTAACGGGGATTGAAGGATGAGATCAGCGTGCTTATTGTTGAGTTAATTTCACTTTTGAATACGGAGTAATATTTGATGTTTTGCTGGAGTGAGCTGGGGAATGATTCGACCCCAGAGTGGTTGTTACATCAAGGGTCTCAGGGTGATTGTCTACCAGACAACAAAGAGGCGAAATAACTGCCACGAACACAGTATACCTTCAAGATTTTAAGCCAATGATAAACTTGAAGAAGTCAAATTCTTTCTAGAATATTTCTATTTACCAACTAACAGTGGCAATCCCGATCAACTTTTCCAAAAGTCCTTCAAAAACAATAATCCGAAAAAACCTACCCGATACCTTTTCGCCACGCCCACGGAAACAGACGAGAATTGAATTTCAAGACCCACGGTTGGTCCGAGATTACAGCGGGACTGGTTATGACGTTACTGGTGAGATCTTGTCCAAACCTTATCCACTCTTTTTAATCCACACCTCGGCATTATTCCCCAATTATTCTCGGCCAGAATGAGGGGAATTCTTGGAGTAATAAAGTAAAGAAAATGGTTACTCTCGGGATTTTGAGAGTCTGGAGAAGGGAGAGATAAAGTGGTTCGTAATAAAACCTCCACGAAATCTTATCTTTATTCTGTATTCATTGAGAGGTTGGTGATGCCATTAACTACCGTCAATGTTGTTGTAGATCTTTGCTGATCAATGGCTGATAAGCAACTCTATCGGACACCTCCCGTTATCTTTCCCTTATACAGAGTAATGCGGTGAAATCTCTCTCGTCATTACTCCAACTCGTACTGTATGAGTCTAGTCATGTAATACAACGCTATAGCCGCTCACCCAAGTCTTACGGGTGCAGGTTCTACAAGGATAAAGAGCCGAACTCCAACCTAGGGTCTTGAACCTATTTAGGTAATTCTCGAAGATCACCAACACTCCCGATGACGTATCCATCCCGCGGTGATCCCTTTTTACTTTTAATCCCAAACGTCATTTTACCCATATTTAAAAATTTTCAGCCTCTATCACCAAACAACCACTGTCAAAGCCTCTTTTTAGTTTTCGTTAGACCCAGTCTTTATTTCTACGTCATGCGGGTCTCCTGAACTACCCTAGCCTTCTTTGCCAAGTGACGTTATTTCACTGAGTTATTGCGGTCAAGCGTCTAAAATCTCTTCAGCTGAGAGGTCATGATTTCACGTGCGTTTATCTAAGGTTATCATACTTCCACAATCTCTGCCAAGTTTCGAGTCATTCCCCAATATCTACCCTGTCATTTTCCTCATAGTTTTTTACGGGTTCTATCATGTCTTTCTCCACTATACTGTGACATGAAAAAAACATTGGGGCTGGTGGGTTGAACAGATCCACGTCGACTCCAGATTTTACTTGGCACTGTTTTTGAGAATTGTCCTTATAAAGGGAATGTAAATCTCCCCTTGATCTAATTGTTGTTTGAAGTATATACTCATCATTTAGAAACCAAGAGCTGATCACATCAGTCACTATGGTTCACGTCGATAACGAAGAGGGTATTCCCCACTACTGGGGTAAGACCGGTAAGGGTCTTCAAAAACTCATCACTATTGTCGCTACAGTCGACTTTCTCCTCTTCGGCTACGGTAAGTTTTTGTACCCTGGAGTATCTGTGCTCTCATCACTGACCATCTGTTTGTAGATCAGGGTGTCATGTCAGGCATTGTCTCGGCTCCCGCTTTCACAGACGACTTTCCCCAAGTAAAGGATGAAACATACGAAGGTTTCGTCGTTTCTATCTACGCTGTCGGTTGTTTCCTCGGTGCTCTCTTTATTCTTAACTTTGGTGACCGTCTTGGTCGTCGCAAGTCAATCTTCCTTGGTGCTATTATTATGATTCTCGGTGTCATCATTCAGATTGCTGCTGTCCCCCCTGGAGGCGGTGCTACTGCTCAATTCATCATTGGAAGATGCATCACTGGTATCGGTAACGGAAGTAAGTCATCCTTTGACAAGCTCCTCGATTGGATTAGATATTAACGATTACTAGTCAACACATCGACTATTCCTACCTACCAAGCCGAGTGCAGTGAGTCTCACAACCGAGGCAAGCTCATCTGCATCGAAGGCGGCAACGTCGCCATCGGAACGCTGATCGCCTACTGGATCGACTATGGCTGCACCTATGGACCTCAGCCCTTCGTCTGGCGATTCCCCATCGCTTTCCAGGTTGTCTTCGCCAGCATCGTCCTCGTCATGATGATCAAGCTCCCCGAGTCACCTCGATGGCTCCTCACCCACAACCGACGCGACGAAGCTGTGACAATTTTGGCTGGTCTCAACGGTACTCCTCGTGACTCCGTTGAGGTTACTGGCCAGCTTGCTACTATCGAGAAGGCCATTGCTGCTACTGGTAACAAGGGCGGCAAGACTCCTTTCTCTGCTCTCTTCACTGGTGGCAAGACTCAGCACTTCCGACGTCTCATTCTTGGCGCCTCTTCTCAGATGATGCAGCAGCTTTCCGGTTGCAACGCTGTCATCTACTACTTCCCTATTCTGTTCCAGAAGTCCATCGGTACCGATCACAACATGGCTCTCCTCCTTGGTGGCGTCAACATGGTCATCTACTCCATCTTCGCTACTACCTCTTGGTTCGCCGTCGAGCGTGTTGGTCGCCGCAAGCTGTTCCTCATTGGTACCGTTGGCCAATGCTTGTCGATGGTTCTCACATTTGGTGCTCTGATTCCCGGTACTGCTTCCGCCTCCAAGGGTGCTGCTGTCGGTCTCTTCACTTATATCGCTTTCTTCGGTGCCACTTGGCTGCCTCTCCCCTGGTTGTACCCCGCTGAGATCAACCCTCTCAAGACCAGAGCGAAGGCCAACGCTACCTCTACCGTCTCTAACTGGCTATGGAACTTCTTCATTGTCATGATCACCCCCGTCATGATTCACGGCACTGGTACCAACGGCTGGGGAACATACGCTTTCTTTGCCGGCATGAACGCCATCTTCTTCCCCATCATCTACTTCTTCTACCCCGAGACCTCTGGTCGCTCTCTTGAGGAGATTGACCTTATCTTCGCCAAGGGTTACACTGAGAAGAAGAGCTACGTTACCGCTGCTAAGGAGCTCCCCGCTATGGAGGATCACGAAGTCCACGAGAGGGCTCGCGAGTATGGCTTTGGCACTGATGACGAGAAGGTCTCTCACTCAGAGTCTGAGAATGGCAACGGAGTCATGTCTGACTCTGTCTAAGGTCGAACTGGAATTCGACATTCGGTTCTAGCTTGCTGGAACCTTGTTTATTATCACGATTTTACGCATCTATAGAAGCTACAATTTGTAGCTATGAACTTTTAGATACTCCCATGACTCTTAGTAGTCTAGCAACAATAGACGTTTTCTATAAACCGATTCTTTTGAAGTTGCTTGTGAAGTGAATGTATTGTGTGCATAACTCCTAAGATCATTAGAAGAAATGGTCTGGTATCTCAAGGTCCTGGAGTTGAGCATTAAACAACTGTCAGCTTCCAGTAAGAATTCAATCCGAGGCTCAATTTTCCATAAGCACGTGAGGTATACCCCTCAACGTTGCAGCGGAAGTGGACCGGCTTCAGCCTTGAACTCCACGACCGAAATTCTGTACCTACGGAGTAAACTCAAATAACCCTCGAACTTGGATCAACTGGTCCTTACGCTACCGAAGCGTCATGGAGCCGGTGGGATTGGCCGTTGGCCTTGTCGGCCTCTTCAGCGTCTGCATGGATGCCGTACAGAGGATCGATTCCTACAGAACAGCTGGGCGCGATTCTCGTTAGCTCGATGCTCAGTTCAAAGCTACCATGCACTTCTTTGAGCCTTGCATTATACAATAAAGACTCTTTTATATAATACTTTTATTTTAAAAAGTATAGAATTTTACTAAAATAAGTAACTATATTTACTTTAAGTCTGGAACCGCATTAAAGACGCTTCCATTTACTAAAATCCTGAAGCCAAGTAGCAAAGTCCTGTAACCCGGGTTCTTGTTCTCTCAATGCAGGTATATCGGCTTTCCATCCTTCCGTCTTAAACCACTCAAAGCTCTTTGACGCATCTTTCACCATCCAGAGAATGGGATACGCTACAGCTTTATATGTTTGGGGAAGTTCTTCTCCCACCACTTCGCGGAATATTTCCTGAAGTTCCAAGAAGCTCAACTCGTCACCTGCTAAAGCTGTTGCCTTTCCTGACCATGCATCTGGATCCAGCAGTGCCTTTGCTGCAAATACTCCAATGTCGTGTGTACTAACAAGTTGCATCTTTCGATCTTTTGGCATGCCTTCAGCCCACAGAGATGCCATCATCTGACCAAAGAAGCCGGGGTTGTACGTGTCCATGAAGCCGGTTGGTCTTATAATGGTCCATCGCTTTCTGTTCTCTTCGCATAGCTCTCGTAATCGTAGCTCAATGCGATGTTTTGCTGCAAAATGAGGGACATCAGTTGGTTGAGACCAACTCGCTATGTCACCTCCACGATCAACACTGGAAAAGACGATATGGTCGAGTTGTGAAGACGCTGTGGCTGCTTCAATGAGGGGAATGGCTTGAGCCTCATCGTTGGGTGGAACTGTGACGATGAAAATGGATGAAATGGATGGGTGTTGCTTGAATATGGATTCTGGAGCTTGGATATCTCCTTGAACAAGTGTGATATTTGGGTAATCTGCTTGCAGTGCTTGAGACTTTGTGGAAGAGGTTGATCTTGTTAAAGCAAGGATTTTGATGTCTTGTTGGTGTGAGGGAGCGGAAACACATTTGAACAATGCGTCGATTGTTGCTTTTCCTTGCTGACCTGTGGCCCCGCCAATGAGAATACTTCGAGTCATATTTCTCAATATTTTTATAGTTGGATGAATGTTGTACTATTTGTGTTTAATTTAGTTCTACGACAATAACGCCATTATTATATTTGGCTCCGGAGACTATTCGGAGGGTTTAGGTTAGGCTGATTAATCAAGGGCTCTCAACATGGTCTATAATTCTAATCTATTAAAGGCTTGCTTTCTATAACAGTAACAGAGAGAGAGAAAAAAGAATAAGCCTAAACCGGTCGGATTGAAGCAGTTGTTTGTTTCATCGCATCATCCGAAGAATTTCCAGCATCTGATACGAGGACCAAATTGCTCTTGTTGGCAGCATTATGCTTGCAAACATCCTTGCCTCTGAAAGCTAATTCAACAAAGGAATAGAGCTCCACAAAGCTGTAAGCCAGGATGGTCGGCAACATCAAAATCCAATGCACCAAGCCTCTTGTGATTCCCCCAAAACCCTTGTTGTAACTACCATCGCCGGGCACGGGTAAGTTCCACCGAACGAGGATGGTGGCAATAAGTAAAAACCCGTATTGCGAACCCAAAAAGATCAGACATATCGTTTGGAAAAGAGAATCATTGATCAAGGTTCGATCGTAGTCGGGAGCGGCCATGTTGATGAGCTGAATAACAATGGGTGAAAACACGGAGAAGATAGCGCTGGCACAGAGAACGAGGCCATAGTAGATAAAGAAACGAGTGGCCCAGCTCATGGACAGGTACAAACTAGGCATCCGATACGTCTTGACGATAAAGTAGTGGAATACTTCACCAGCACCAATAGACCATCGCCTAACCTGAAGTGCCCATTCGCGTATCTCTTCTCCGTAGTTCGCTCCAGAAGTGGGACCGTTGACGGAGATGAGGTTTAAAGGTCGGATACGGATCTCTCTTCGTGTCATGATAGTGTAGCGAATCAAGGCGATGATATCCTCCATCTGATAAGCCGGGTGTGTAAAGGCGCCCTCTTCTAATAACTTGACGCTGAGAGAGTAATGGGACATGGGGTTGATGTTCCATGGAATCAAAACACCCACGAAGAAAAAGGTACGTAGAACTCCGGTGATGTCGACGAAGAAGGGCATCGAGTCGCGCTTGTAGACAATGATGGATTGCCAGATGGAAGAGTGTCGGTCGGCAGCATCTAGCTTGGAGTACTCGAATTCTAGCTCCATCATGTATTCGGGATCGAAAACGGCATCGCAATCGCAGTTGGTAAATATGTGTTCGTAATTGTCATAGTTGTAATCGGTGTCTTGACGGAGTATTTGTAGACCTTGGCGACAGGCATAATTCATGTTGGAGCATTTGCCAGGGATTTCGCCCGGAATATCCGAGGGATGAAATGTGACTATGAGACGGAGGAACTTGCTCTCGTACTTTGCGTAAACTTGATCGCGTTTAGCCTCCTTGTCAGGGGTGCGGCATTCCATGCCAATGATGACAGAGAGGCGTGTCTTCGCATTGCTCTGCTGCACAAGAGAGTCCAAGGTAGTTTCCAAAACGCTCGTAGGCTCTTTGTACAATGTCATGGCAACTACATGACGAATGGTTGAGTAGTCGTTGGCCACGGTAGTAGTTGTCTCAACATCTTGGGCTCTTGCTGTCTTGAGCTTGTTTCGGTTTTTGATAGCCAGTGTTCGACGTATAGCGCAAATCGTGGCTATGAGCCATATTAGTTGGAAAAGACTGATGATGACTATAATGACAACATTGGTTGCTTGGTTGAGGTAGGGGACGAATGGCATCCATATTGGAAAGACTAAAAAAGTAAAGATTGTGAGAAGGAACAAAAGGTTCCAGCGAAAATAGCGGTTTGCTGCGTCGAGCTTTGCAGCGTTGATGCCATTTTCCAGACTTTCTAGAGACGAAGATGCAGGTGATGAAGACATGTTGGGAGGGACCTGTTTGAACATGGCCTCTTGGACCATGCTTTCCCTGATCAAGTTTCTGCTGGGAGATTTGGTAAAAGCTTAGATGGTAGAAGAAAGCAATCGTGTGCTTTATGAAGTCGGTAATAAAAGCAATAGAAAGTCCGTATAATAGTTAATACTTGATTGATGGTAAAACATTCGATGGAGTATTAGAAGACTCTCACTTATAACAGATTATATGGCACAGTCGCGGAGGCATTTTGGGAGTCGATTCTCTGTTTTAGATGCGGAGGAAGCGGTCCGACGACCCCTTTAGCCGTCACATGCCAAGACCAATGTATAAACATAATGTCAGAATGTGAAAAAATGGGCTAGCTGATGCACGTTCAACGGATATTTACAAAGTAAGCTGAGGCTAAAAGCAGCCACATTGACGATATTGTCCGGTCACCGATAATCAAGTGGATCTACCGGTATTTCAGCTGGTAAACTATCGACATGTGGAAAAAAGAAGGAATGTTGACTAGTTTTTGATTGGATGAACCGTGATTTTGGGACCAAATAGTCAGTGCGCTATCTCCTGAGGCTACCGGGCGTAAGCTCTTATTTCTCTAGTGTAATATCCGTGCTGCTATAAGACACTTTTCTTAACGTGTGAGAATGAGGTAGTGATTAATTGGTTCTATTAGCTTAATGAGCTGAAAAAATGTGTGGATATGATGCTTTCAGCCGCCGGTTAGGATCCCGTCGTCATCCATCGAAGGATTTCGTACGCCTTACCTGCGGCAAAGATGACTTTAAACGCTGCAAGATACGCGGTTAGATAAGGAAATGCAGGACATAAAGATTGAAGATGGGGATCTGTCAAGGTAGCACTAATCTCTTCTCGGTAATAATATCTGGACCAGCCTGTCAGACAAGCTTAAAGGAGAAGGAGGCTGACTCTGAGCCCTCCTTATTGACGTAGCATGCGCGATTTCAAATCTCGATGATGCAAGATCCCGTTTTGAGCCGGTATGCCAAGACTGTCATTTATTTAGTCAGCGGTCTAGACCTTGGAATCCTAAGCCTGTGTGTGGCTGGCTGAAGTTTTAAGCAATCGATAGTCTCCACTGACTGACCTAAATATAAAGACATCTGCTAAACACAAAGGCTAAATCTAATATTGACTGTAGACCTGATGATATGGGTTGTTAGGGGAACAAGTTCCGAGCCACGCAATAATGTCTATAGTCATCTCCATCACACGTGCTATTGTGAAGCTTTTGGATGAAATGCTCGACCTCTCATGAAAATGACTTCACACCGCCTCAATAGTACACCGCGACTAATCTCATACTCCCCTCCCCTCAAGTGCCTTCAATCTACTATATAAGAATGTAGCCACCTGGAAACCTGGATAAAGGCTGTCAACCACAGAGTTCGAAATCGACAAATTCGTTCCTGTACTCCCTTTCCGCCGTCATCCAAGCACCCTTCAAGTCCGGCTGTCTCTTATAGGCATAGGCTTCTATTTGTTTGTTGGCAATACTAAGCAAGACCATGTGAACCTCTGGCTGTGGTATACGCCCAATTTGACGGCGATATCTCGCTATTGAGCCCAGTCATCCCCATTGCATCTGCTTTGAGCAAATTTTCGTTAGTCACGCCTTCTTCAGCGTCTGCTCGTCTCACGCTTTCAGACTTTATTATAGAGGTGGTATAGGAGACAGTTATAGGGTATTATACAAATAGCTCTGTAGTGGATCAGTCACGGAACAGTGTTATTCCCAGTTGTCCATACTCAACCAGCACGATTCATGTTTGCTCGGACCAACAACACTTACCTTTCCCCACTTTTGCTAACTTACGAAATGTCTGAAACTAAAGTCGAGAAATTTCTGGACCTTCTCGCATCTGTCGAACCACCTTCGTCTCTAACATGCCCTCTCTCCCTAAAGGAGACGACCCGCGCGCTATATCAGAGGGCAGTCGCTGATCCATCATCGTTGACCGACGATGAACGAAGAGTCATTTAGTAATGACCACCGCGCGAGGAAGAAGACTCCATTTACCTTGATATCTGTGGATCCACCATGTCCGAAATCATAACCAAGGTGGCTGCTCACAATCAATGCCGGATCAAGGAAGACGCCAAGCAAGCCGCCCGTCGCGCCGCTCAAGAGGTATTGAACAAACGCGATGCAGCTCTTATAAGGAGCTCTTTGATTGTCCCGTGGCAGTAATACATTATGGGCCTCAGTTCATCGACTAAGAAAGTAGCACGTTGTGGACTCCTGGTGTTCTACGACAAAGATATTGACTGGCCAACTTTTAAAGAACAATTGCGGAGTTTCATACGTCACGGGTTCTTTCTTCGCTTTGGAGGGTCAAAGAGCCTGTAATGGAAGGGTGGACGTTGCGCGATATACAATACGACGGCTCACAGTCTTTGAAGGACTCCTTCATCTCTATGCGAGACGTCGGCGACATTCCAACCACCTTGAGGCACGATGCGTTCCTTTATGTTGACGACGAAGCGTTTAGATCTCTGGGATCGGACTTGGAGAGGTCGTTTATCTGGTTATTGGAGCCGCGGGAAGAAGCTGAGCCACTTAAGGTGGATATTAAACATGTGGCTCCGCTTCTCATCGGGCGGTTGACAGAGCGAGATATGACGCCGAAGAATGAGAATGGTAGAGCAGGGGTGAGATCATGGATGCGCAAGCCTGATTTGGAAATCTTTCACTGGCAGGCGAACGAAACGGCCAATGGAGAAATTGAAGCAGATGGAATTCGGCCACCACTTTTCCTTGCCATGTAAGAAGATACTCCAAAGCATATCAATAGTTCAACCTGATACAGATTGTGATTATATGGTGTGTTTGCTTGGGAAATATATACCTATTCCGTTTGCTGAATACAGCTCCGCATGCCAAAAATGCTTAGGCCTCTCCAAACCATATCTAGAGTCTGTATACATATGCTGGAGTATGTGCAATAATTTAAATATGTCTACGATAATGCGCTGAGAGTGCTGTGAATATGAATAATAATAAACAGTAACTTTGAAGGGTCCTTCATGGTTCCCATCGGAAAGAGAGAGCACGGTCTCGGGCCCGAGATGATCAAAACAAGCTTAGTCTGATATTCCTTCAAGGATGACAGTAACCATAAAGAGTGTAGCTTAGCTGACCTGTCAAACCTGGTTGGCTGATCTGGAGCAATGCACCATTGGATACGATAGCAATTCATTTTTCGGACAATAGGTCGGTATATCTCAAAGTCCGTTGAGAGCGACGAAGGTAAGTAAGATTACACAATGAATAAATAAGCGTCATAGCCTACGACCGGTTAAGCTATATAAGCATCTTGACCCTCAAAGCAATTCCTATCATCATATAAAAATTATATCTCGCTACTACTACAATAAGTCTATTGTCTCTTAGTCTATCAACTCATTCAATGTCTGGCCTCAGAGTTCTCGTTTCTGGCGCTTCGATAGCGGGACCAGCAACAGCATACTGGCTCGCTAGAATCGGCGCTCAAGTTACAGTCGTCGAAAGATTCGCCCAACTACGCACTGGAGGTCAGGCTATCGATATCCGAACTTCAGGTGTCTCTGTCATGCGTCAAATGACTGGCATGGAAGATCTAGTTAGAGCTCACTCTGCGGGAATCGACGGTATTAGCATTGTCGATGCTGAAGGCCGCCCATACGGAATGATTGGAGCTACAGGAGATCCTGACCAGCAGTCCCTCGTCTCTGAATATGAGATCTATCGCGGGGACTTGTCAAGAATTATTGTCGACCTTACAAAGCAGTACGGTGTCAAGTATATCTTTGGCGAGCAAATCGACTCCCTCCAACACAGCGAAAATGACGGTCCAATTACTGTGACATTTTCCAACGGATCGCCGACTGCAGAGTATGACCTTGTAGTTGCCTGTGAAGGTGCAACTTCTCGAACTCGTGCTATGGGTCTTGGATGTCTTGCCCGGGATTACATCATTCCTACCAACAGCTGGGCAGCATATTTCTCGACAAAAGACAATGTTCTCAAAGGAAGCAGAATAGGGCAGGCCCATACCGCTGTTGGAGGTCGATTCATCGCCATTGGTTCCGATCCAGCAGGTCACAGTAGAGTTGTGCTGATGAAGCACTCAAATCAATCGGATTCAGCGACCCAATTTCGCCAGGCATCGGCCCAAGGAACTGAAGCATTGAAGGAATATGTGGCCAAAGAGTATTCTGGCGTCGGTTGGAAAACCAGCCAGGCCTTACACGAAATGATAGAGTCTGAAGACTTTTATGCCACCGAAATTGCTCAAGTCAAGGTCCCAAGCCTATCGAAAGGGCGATTTGTCCTAGTCGGCGACGCTGGCTACGCGGCTGGACCTACAGGCGGCGGTACGAGTCTTGCTCTTACTGGTGCATATGTATTAGCCGGTGAGCTTGGAAGAAGCCCTGAGAACATCCCAGCTGCTTTGGAGCAGTATGAAAAGAACATGCAGCCGTTTATTCAGGAGATGCAGAAGATTCCGCCCCTGCTTTCGACTTTCATGGCACCGCAAACGGCGTGGGGTATATGGATAAGGAATCAGTTATTTGCTCTCGTCACCTGGTCAGGGATTATAAGCTTTGCTCAGAAGTACCTTGCTGGTGCTTTTGGTAACAGTAAGGGATTGCCGATCCCAAATTATGAATGGAAGAATTAGGCACCGGTTCATAGTCATGTTATTGTAATTGTACGTTTCTCAAAGCCTAAGCTAGCCTAAATCTCATATATCCTTCCTTATGTCGACACCAGTCTTCCCCCTCAAAGAAAGTGCATTACCAGAGTGCAGGATCTTTCACGAAAGACAAACAGTTACCGAACGAATGATTGCCAGTGAACATGCCGGCGAATCGAAGTCTTTGCTCAGGCAACGATATTAGGATCGAACTTGGATGGAACGTCAGCCGAGCTTTCATTCTCAGCAGCAATTTCGACACTTTAAAATTTTGGTTAGTGATTCTATTCCTAGGTACTTTCCTTGCCACTTTCGTGTTAACATCAAGTTTGCACCAGAGATGCACGTCATCATCATACGATCTGTTTTTGCTCGCTTGCAATTTATGCTATCTAAGATAACAAAAGTTCCCTTGGCGCATACATGTCACTGATTATGTCAACAACAAACTTCAGCTCCACATCTCAGTCTTCCTAGCCGACAGCCATAGTGCTTGATTCGGATACTCATACAGAACAATCCGCAAATACTCGCCCCAATCATTTCTCCAACCACCATCAGCAAACATAGCCGATGAATATTCACAGTAATTTGGGTACCACGACGTGTACTCCCCGTCAAGAATTACAAGCGTCCCAAAACCTTGTGAGCTGTACGCCTGCTGGGGACGAGTGAGCAGACTAACCCAGTAAGGGCTGTGAGGGTATCCTACTATAACAGTCAATCTAGGACGATATTGCGTACGAAGATATTTTTACAGTAAAAACAAACTATCTTGATAGCTTGCTCATCGTTCAGTTTAAGGCTCTTGCAAGTAATTCAAGTAACAACATCCTTACTATATCTTCTCCAAACAAAAGCATTGGCCTTATGGTGACCATTTCAATGGAACCATGCCTCATTGCAGTCTTCAAACTCTTCTTCGTCATCGAAGTCGCTGTCGTCGTCAGAAAGGGGTTCGTCCTCTATAACATCCAAACTTTCCAGCACCGCAACTCGACCATCTGAAGCTACTTTCAAGTCTCCCATGAGATCTAGAGCTACTTCCAGCCTCTCCCCTGCTTGTTCGCAGTACTTTCTATCCTCATTCACCGCATGACCCAGGATCTCCGTCTCCTTCTGATCCAGTTCTGCGCGATGCCTCGCTATTTCTTCTCGATCCTTTTCCAGTTGCAGCTGGACAGACTGTATATTCTGCATATACTCCGCAAATATTGCCTGGGCATCTAGGCGTAACTGAGAGATATCTTGTGCAAATTTGCTATTTCCCAGAAATCCAATAAGAGTTTCTGCATCAGCAAGGAACTTTTCCAGTCCCGCTAAGTTGGTACGGAGACGATGAACAGCAGTATGCCTGATTTTTGTGATGGATTGCAGTAGGTCTCCGGAGGGCCTATTGCTCCCTTTCCAAATTTGAATTCCCTTTTGTCCGAAAAGCTTTGCCCATTTACTGAGCTCTACTGATTCAGGGCAATCCCAGCGTTTGCTTTGCATGACCTTTGGAAGAGCTTTCAATCCAAACTGGTAACAGGCTGATTCCAGTGTCTTTTGTATTCTTTCCATCAGCATGTGTTCCACAGGAAATGGCAGGTATACTGGAGGCGTCACTGAGTTATCGATGCCATTGCTCACAACACTGCCATTAGTAGCTATCGATACATTCAGTCTCCATCAGTGTTCTGTGAAATTGGCCTCACTTACCGTCCACGGCCTTTGTAGCTTCGGTCCCTTCTGAACCTTTCTGGCTGTTCTCACCGTGTACTTGAATAACGTCCTTGAGGACAGACTGTTCAGTCCTGGTCGCTTCTCCTTCCAACGGAGCTATAATTTCGCTCTGGGCTGATGGAGCCTCAAATAGGTCGGGAAATCGTCGGCTGGCGATCGAGTTCGACTCATACACCCTATCCGACAAAAGATTCATTATTGACTCATAGACGTCCGCAGCGCTATACTGATGCACAAGCTGCAGCACTAAACTCCTGTCCCCTGTATACTACTCGATATATCGTTTCACAGTCTTCAACTTTCTGATTTTGGCCTTGTCATCTACAAAAATCCACCTTGTCGCCCCATAGACAGCCTTATCGAACTGACTGTCATTGACCATCTCGAACAGTCTATGAAACCGATTTAACGTAGGAAATTTATGAGAATAAATTAAGGTAAAAGAAAGATGAAAGTCTTTGAGAGGATTTAAAAGACTTATTTAAAAGGGAAAAGAAAGGTGAAAACAATTTAAACTTTTTAATAGTTTGTAGGAAGCGGGGAAACAATGTTGCGTTGTTGGTAGGCCTCCCGCAGCCTACATGTAGCATGATTATTGGCTATCCGCTACTTCCAAGTATTGTCTGTTAGTTACACATAACAAAGAGAAGGGGAGAAAAGTGTAAAAAGTCTAAAAGGTAGACTGAATACAGTGGCGTATGGATGGGCTTAAAATGCCCCACGCAAGTTGACCTCGATAGCTCACCCGTCCTTTAGTGTAAGATGCATACAGATAATTTAAACAACAATTTCCCATTCGTTGCCCACTCTCCTAAGCTGTCTTTTCCTAACATCATGTCAGTACCAACACTCTAACTGGTTCTCAAAAGTGTCTGTAGATTTCATTCCACACTCCCTTGACTGTTGGCTTCAGTTCTTGGCTCGCAGCTTGACGTCCATTCCAACCGGCACGCGGCCTACATTACCCGCAATATACACATACTTCTCCTCATCCAAAAGCTTTCGTTCTGGCTTAAAGTTGTAAGTCTCAAGCACAGACTTGCTCATAAGCATTATGGCGGCTTGGCCGAACCATCTGCGGGGACACATATGTGGCCCTTGGAGTCCCCAAGTTATGAATTCAGGCTGTCCCACTGGAGGAGCCTTTCGAATGAACCGGTCTGAACGGTACATCACTGCGTTTTCGCCCCAGGCTCCCATGTCACGGTGCGTGCTGTATGCACTGAGGGTGGCGACTGAACGAGAAGGAACCTTCATTGACGGCTGACTTGCCATAGGGACCTTTTCAAGAACAATACCTGCCGGGCCAGTGATAGGTCCAGAAAGTCGGATAGACTCGAACATGGCACTCCGAAGTTGACTCCAAGGGGACTCGATTTCCCACGAGCGAAAAGTTTCAAGGTCTGAGGCCTTGGCGGACTGTAGCGTTCGAAGAAGCTCGGACTGCCCGTCAGGTTCATTGATGATATCAAGAAGCGTAGACGAAAACGTAGCTTGGAGATTGACTAAGCCTCCCCAAACAATAATGGCGATTAGATCTAATACGCATTGGTTAGACAGCCTGTGTAGGATAGAAAGGTGAAGAGAACTTGCCAGCGACACGATTGTCATCATCGACCTTCTCGAGTATGAAGTCCATGAACACAGGATCTTCTGTTTTGACTTCAGGGTCGGAGGAGAACTTGTCCCATGTGTCACGGATGGGAACAACAACTTTCGGATCCTGTTTGTTATACTCGCGGAAATATTGATTGAAAGTCGGTAGGCCTTGCTCTCTCTCACATATACAATACTCGAGACAACAATATCGAAAGGATGACCGCGGTACCGCCCAGCAATACGGAAGTTCTCATCAACTCCAGATCTGAAGTTCGGAATGTGCGATGCTACCGAGCCGGCGAGGATTCTTTCTAGACCGACATTAGGGAAACCCGTGGCGTTGAAGCTGGTATCGAACAGGTTCTGCTCCCACAAAGTCTCATTATTCTGATTCTTTATGGGAAAGCTTGGAATGATAAACTCGTGGAAGCGGTAAACGACCGCCATTTCTGCCGAGACTTTCATAGGTTTACCTTTCTTAGTGACAAGGGGCTAAGGGTAGGTGTTGGCTGGATTGATCTCCAAAGCATTTTCTCCAAACATCTGCCGATAAAGAGGAAATTCATTATCCCTGGGCCAAGGCAAGCAAGCAACGTGGCGGGCGATGCTCATGTGAAGCCTCGTTCGTGGTCAGCCGTTCACACTCCAGGTTGATGATGAAATGTCCACATTCCACCCGACTGATTTCCTTGAAAATTACATGAGTATACTTTTGACTGCTAACCACTACTTTAAAACAATTTTATTAATAAGAAAAGCAGAAATGACGCGGTATATATATAAGTGTTCCAAGGATATGCGCACGTTTAAAGTATGCATACATTGCATCAGTTGCTCATCGGTTATACCTATTCTTCATCCGCCCAACACCACTCAAGGCATCTTCAAAAGCTCAATCCTGGGATCGACGCCATTCACCGTCCCCTCCGTTCCATCTGCAATATCGCCCTCGGCCTCCACTCTGGCCTTCAAACCCTCCACAGCCCGCTGGCCCATCGCCATCAGACTTGGCATACCCAGCATCTCTAGTACACTCACATCGAACTGCAAGGTCGCCTTCCACCACGCTCTCAGCTCGATCGCCACCAGGCTATCTAATCCCAGCTCCTGAGGCGACCTCGAGACATCAATCACGCTGTCATCGTCCATGGGCCGCAGAAGAAGGGTCAGTAGCTGTGCGCCAATCTGGTGGGCCACGAATGCGGGTGCGTCAGGGCCATTGAGAGCCGAGAGGTCGCCGTACGTGGTGGCCTGCGCGATGAAGGCAGCGAGTTTGCTACCATGTGCTGAGCCCCCAGTCTTGGTCGCATTGCCGCTGGCATCGTTCTCGTCGTTCCAGTAACTCGCCATGCGTCGGTCAGTCTTGAACATGACGCGGTTCGTAGGATCAGAGAGCGGCAAGGTAGACCCTGCGCCGAGGATGAGTTGGCTTGTTGATGGGGGCGGCGACGATGATGGCGGAGCACTCAGTACGGCGGAGAGAGCGTCAAGGAGCTGAGTTATGCGGATTCCGTAGTTTCCTCGGGCGAGCAGCCGTTCGCGCAGCGCCGCGTTATCAGCGACGTATCCGTGATCCAGCATGATGCCGATGTTGATGGACTGCGCAGGCAGGTTCTGGCGGTGGCGGTATCTCACAAACGCGTCAAGGAACGTGTTGGCCGCTGCGTAGTTGGCCTGCCCTCGCTGACCGAATGTTCCGGATGCGGAGCTGAAGAGGAGGAAGAAGTCCAGTGGGAGCGAGCTGGTGGCTTCGTGAAGGTTGAGCGTTCCACGGACTTTAGGTGCAACTGCTTCCGTCCAGGCTTCGTGGGGCATCGTGCCGAAGTTATGGTCGCGAAGGACCATGGACATGTTGATCACGCCCTTTAGTGGTACATTAACTGAGACTGCTTCTGCGACGGCTCTTTGGACGTCAACAAGCTCCGTGACATCTCCTTTGACACCCGTTACGGTGCACTCTTGGCTACGCAGTTCCTCGAAGAAACCCTTGTCGGACTCGGTCTCGCCGGCGGAACGAGATAGGTAGATGAGGTGTCTTGCCCCGTTTTCGACCATCCAGCTGGACACGGCTCTACCGAGACCACCCAGGCCGCCAACGAGGAGGTATGATGCAGCTGGATTGAAGCGGTAGTTGTGTTGCTTGGTTACAGTGGACGCCTTTGGTCCCTTGCCGTCATTGCTCTCCATGCTTACAACGATCTTGCCAATATGCTGGCCCTTCTGCATGTACAAGAAACAGTCTCCGATATCATCTGCATTGTACACAGTGACGGGATTGATAGGCTGAATGTGGCCCTCCCGGTAGTACTGCACGACCAGCTTCAGCAGCCGATGGCCCTCAGACGGCCGGCGCCGCATGAGATGATCGAGGTCTACGCATTGGTAGCTCCTGTTGAGCAGGAAGGGATGCAGCGCCAGTTTTCCATGACCGATAAGATCCCGCTTCCCGATCTCGATCATAGTGCCGAACTCAGCAACGCAGTCCCACGACGTGTGCAGCAGCTCGCCAGAGAGTGAGTTCAGGACAACGTCGACGCCGCGGCCGTGCGTAGCGCGCTGGATCGCTGGGAGAAATGAGGCGTCGCGTGAGTTGAAGATACGATCAGACGGGATGCCGCATACCGTCTCGAGGTGGTGTCGCTTAGCCTCTACCGAGACGGTGCAGTAGATCTCCTCGATACCGACCATACGTGCAATCTGTAGCGCTGCGAGACCAACTCCTCCGCAGGCAGAGTGAATCAACAGAGACTGGCCGGCGCGTAGCCTTCCAACGTCAAGAAGAGCGTAGATAACCGTCGCGAACACGGTCCCCATCGTCGCTGCGTCGGTGAAGCTGAGTGCATCAGGGATTGTAACGCATTGGTCCCGCGTCACCTTGGAGATGGTCGAGAAGCCGTAGCCGCCCATGACCATGACCCGATCCCCGACTTGCACATCGCCGCCGGGGCCACCCACGGCTCGTACGACGCCGGCGTGCTCAAGGCCCAGGACATCGACCTCGATGATGCCCATTACGCCGAGAACGTCTCTGAAGTTCATGCCCACAGCCTTGGGCTCGATGAGGAGCTCGTCCTCGGCGAGTGTCAGTGTGCTCGAAGGTTGAGTCACCCACCGCAGCGTGTTCAAGCGGCCGGGCTTCTCGATCTCTAACCTGGAGCTCTGAACTGCACCATCATCAGCGGCAGCAGCAGTCAGTGCAGCCGCGGCAACGTTCTTGAGCTCGTCGCCGAGGTGGAAAGGGTAGATCCGGGGGATGTACACCTTTCCATCGCGACTGATGGCGAACTCGTACTCTGGACCAATGGAGTCATCACGGCTTTCTCTTCTTCGCATGAACTTTGCAAGCACGCCCTCAACTACAGGCAGAGTCTTCTCATCGATAGTCTCGACCTCGCAAGTAGCCAGGTCGAGAGCAAGTTCCGATCGGATCACGCGTGCCGCGCCTTGGACCAGACCCCATCGGGGATCCGAGCACAGCTCGCCCTCGGTCTCCAGTTGAGAAGGCCGAGTAAGCCAGAGGATTCCTGCACCTGTGCTAGAGCTCGACGCCGCGGACATTAGGTCCTGGAATGAACGGAGTCGCGAGGGGGAGATATCGTCCAGGAGCGGTCGTCGCGTCGAAGACATGTCCATTACGCAGACCAGATCTCCTCCGCCTTGCATCGAGGGAAGCCCGGCCTTGTCATCAAAGTCATGCAGCGTCACCTCGTAGTTTCGAGAAACAAGGTACTCTTGCAGGATGGTCTCAGCCAGCTCCCTCGACGCCTCATCAAGGACAATCGTCACGGTCTTCTTCTTGCCAGTGTCCACGTAAGCAGGCCGCGCCAGCATAAACGCATTACTGTGTTTGCCAGCTGGGCAATCGAGTGCGTAGTCATCCACGCCTTCGAAGCCAGCGATCTTCAGTTCCTTGTCCCATCGCTCGGGGGTGACGTAGGGTTCATCCACGCGTCCTTCTGCCTCGCCGAGCCACCATCCGGGTAGGATGCCCATGATGTAGTTCCATGCTTTTGTCTCTGTGGTCAATTCCTCGAGATAAAGTCGACCCTCATTGGATAGGAGCGTGTGGACGTTGCGAAGCGTGGCACTCAAAGAGGGTGTAGCGTGGAGGACGTTCGAAGCGATGATGAGGTCGAAGCTGTGCGGTTCGAATCCTTGCTCGATTGGGTCACGAGTGATGTCCAGGACGCGGAACTCCATGGTGGAAGCGTGCTTTTTAAAGCGCTCTCCGGCCGTCTGGAAGAATCCTGCCGAGATGTCCGTGTAGGTGTAACTTGCGTACATCCTATGCTGGGCCGCGGAGTCGTCGATTGCATTGAGGACGATCTCCGTGGTCCCGCCTGTGCCGGCGCCGATCTCCAGGATGCGCATATGTGGGTTGGAATGGGTGAGGACCTGAAATATGGCCGGACGTTTGCTCCAGTTCAAGGCTTTGTAGACGCCGCTGAGGATGTTATTCTGCATGAGGACTTCGAGTGGTTCGACTTCACCGCGGAGGAGCGGGAGGATGTTGTCCAGGACCTGTTTGAGCGCCACGGCGAAGCAGTCTAGATCTGTTCCGAGCAGTCTGGTGAACAAGGCACCCATGCGATCTGTGCCATGGCCGTTCTGCATCTCTGTTGATGCTGCTGGCTGGGCTTGCATCCATTGCAAGAACCTTTGCAGATGCCGACCGGATGGATCGACCGACCGCTCTTGGCTATTAAGCACTCGAAGAGATTCGCGGATACACAGCGACGTCAACTCGCGCAGATCGTCTGTGTAGGCCATCTGATCCTCGTTGGGAAGAATCATGGAAGCCATGCTGGCAAAGTCGACGTCCTCACGCCAGTATGTGCGCGCTGCGGCATGCGGGTTTGGGGTTTCTTCCGTAACATCGCCAGCCAGAGGACTCATCTTGATGCCCCGGACATGGAGACCAAGTTGTCCCGCTGGGAAATAGCCTGTACCGCCACCAGTGACGGACCCATGGGGAGTTGTTGTGGATTTCACGGCCTGCACCAGCGGCGATGACGCTCCCGGATCAGAGGTTGAGGCAAACACGTCCATCTGCTCAATGTACGTAGGCACGACCATCACCCGCAATGTGTGACCCACGCCTCGGACGGCCGCCGCTTGCACCAGTTGCAAGAACGAGTCGATCTGAGTGGGATGCACGGCGTAGAACTCCTCCTCGTCCCACGTCGTCTGGATAGCCGTTGCCAGCGCTCTGTTGTCCGTTGTAGCGGTGGTGATATCAGTCAACCCCTGGAAGAAATGACCGTAGTTGCCACCTACGCGGTCCATATCCATATACCACCTGGAGACATGGACATGCCGGGGTAGTTTCTCTGGCAAGACGGCAACATCACCACTCGATGGTCGTCGAGAGATGGCGGAAACATGCCCGGTACAGTGTTTAGTCCACGCTGCACCGTTGTGCGAACTGATGACAAACTCCCACCGCTCACTGTCCAGCGTATCTGTGAGTCGATGCCTGGTCAGCGTCGTGAGAACCTCGGTAGACTTGTTCTCATGTAGAAGCATTGCAGCATCGATGACGACCCCTCGGACGCTAAAGCCTGCGAACTCGGCATCGTCGACGCCTGCAGCCGCTATCTGCCGCACAGCTTCGCCTGCCATGCTGACGTAGCCCGCACAAGGGAAGATGATGTCGCCTTTGACCTTGTGGTCCCGCAGCCATGGCACGCTGGACAGGTGAAGCACGTTTCGCCATAGCGGCTCGGTGTCGGTACTCTCTGCCACTCGTACGCCTAGAAGCTCGTGCTTCTTGGCGGCCGGGGACTTCCACCTGTCCATGAGGCGCGACTTGAGTAGGTACGAGTGATCGTGCTGCCATGGGTACGTCGGCAAGTCAGGGACGACTTGAAGCGATCCTGACGGGTTGAGTAGCCTGTTAAAGTTGATGGGGCAGTTTTGTTGCCAGATGTAGCCCAGTGATGTGAGGAACGTCTCGGTTGCGTGCTTGCTGCGGACCAGGCAGCTTGTGTAAGGCGAGCTGCTGATGGGCGTCTGAGCTAGTGTCTGACGCAAAGGACCTGCGAGTGCTGAATGGGGACCTAGCTCGAGGAAGATGAGCGGACCGCCTGCCTCCTTATCCTTGTCTGCATGACCGACGATGCTCTCGACAGCCTTGCGGAACAAGACGGGGGACTCGAGGTTGGCGCGCCAGTACTTTGCATCTGTCTTGTCGGACATTGAAAGTGGCTTACCAGTGACACTGGATGCCATAAGAGCTTGAACGCCGTCATCTTGTTGGAGGTGGTGCTGTTTGGTCCAATTGATTTCATTGTTTCCATTGGTACCGTTCATACCATTGAGTTTATGGCCGTTCGTAAGAGCAGAGCCATTCATCTTCACCTCCAAATGCGGCGCAATCAGCGACTCGTACGTCTCACCCACCTCCTCCATGTGGTAAGAATGATACGCCTTGTCGACTTTCAGCACTCTGGTAAACGCAGCGGGATCCTCTGTCTTTATTCTGTCCAGCACATCGTTCACACGATCCCGATCACCCGAAATGGTCACGCTCGACGGCGAGTTCTCGCAGGCGATAACAGCCCCGTCCAGCAATAGAGGCTCGATCTTCTCACGCGACAGGCCGAGCGCTGCCATCGCACCTTTTCTCTGGACAGACTCCGAGACCACGCCGCGGTAGTACGCAGCAATAATAGCTTCTTGACTGGTCAGTCTCCCTGCCGCATAGGCTGCGGCCAACTCGCCAGACGAATGGCCAACGACAGCGTATGGCTGCACGTTGTACTCGGTCAACATGTCTACCAGCGCTATCTGCACGGCTGTGCACAACGGCTGCGAGTACGCGGCCTGGTTGATGTTGCTCTCTTCCGGCGCTTTCGACAGCTCGTCGGCAATGGACCACGAGGGTCCGCCGGACAAGAGGCTCAAAGCCTTATCCATGCGTTTGATGCTCTTCGCAAAGGTAGAGTAGGTGTTTGAGGCTAAAAGCTCTGCTCCCATGCGCGGCCATTGTGCACCTTGGCCGGTCAATGTGAAGACTACCCGAGGAGGAGTGCCGCCGGGCGTCTTAGTGAACAGGCTTGTGGTTGTCGCTCCCGCATGCATCACTGAGAAGGCACGGTGAGGCAAGTGATCTCGTCGCGCCCCCAATGTGTATGCAACTTCGGGCACGCGGTTGCTGTTTTGTTCAATGTATTTGGTGTTGTTGACCACCTGTCTTTTTAGCGAATCTGTAGTGTTGGCGGAAAACACCACAAGCTGAGGATCGCCAGCAATGCTGCGCGCCGGCTCGCCGTTCTGACTGACGGTGCCTGTGAAGGATCGAAAGGAATCAACTACGACGTGTGCGTTGGCGCCACCGATACCGAATGAGTTGACGGATACGCGCTCCATCCGGTCGCTCGGCCAGGGCATGGGCTCAACAGGCACGACCAAGTTCTTCTCTGCGAAGGGGATCTTGGGATTCGGCTTGTCGAACTTGATGTTCGGGGGGATAACGCCATGTTCCAGCGCCAAAACCATCTTGATCAGTGCTGTCAAGCCGGATGCACCCTCCGAGTGGCCAACGTTTGGTTTGACGGATCCAATGTAGACACCCTTCTCGCCGCCAAACACACTCGCGACGGCTCTCGTTTCGATCGGGTCGCCTATTGGCGTTCCTGTCCCGTGGCATTCGACAAAGGCTGTAGCATTTACATCGCTGATGCCCGCAATCTCATATGTCCGTCGGATGAGCGCTTCGTGGCCCTCGTAGCTAGGTAACGTGAGTCCGGCTTTCTTGCCGTCCGCGTTGCTGAATGTTCCCCGGATGACGGCCCTGATGGGGTTACCGTCGCGGATGGCGGTGCTCAGACGCTTGAGATACACGACATTGACGGCGTCGCCACGGGCATAACCGTCGGCATCGGCGTCGAACGATCTGCATGAACCGTTTGGTGAGAGCACCCTCTGTTCTGACAGGTCGGCAGTCAGGCCTGGTGCTATAAGCAGATTAGACCCGCCGACAATAGCAGAGTCGCAGTCACCGGACCGGATGGCTAGACAAGCCTGGTGCAGTCCGATCAGGGCGGCCGAGCATCCAGTCCGAATGGTCATACTCGGGCCGCGGAGATCGTACTCATACGAGATACGGTTAGAGAGCAGAAAATCGCCCGCTCCGGACACCTTGTAAAGGCCAGGAACTTGTGTGTCCTTGCCCATTAGGTTGAGCCAATCTTCGCCAAAAGAGCCTACGTATGTTCCAATGGGCTTTCCTCGGTAATTGACTTCGCCTGCACTCTCGAGACATTCGCGCGTCAATTCGAGGAGAAGTCGCTGTTGAGGATCTGCGCGCTCGACTTCGTTCTTGGGCATAGTGAAGAGTGTGGTATCTAAGGCCCCTAGGTCTACTGACTCGTCGAGGAAGTAACCACGGTCCGTCCTGACGAAGCCTGGCTTGCCGGCCTTGGAATAGTATGTGGACGCATTAAATCGGGACTCGGGGATAGGACCTTGGGCGTCTTGCTTGGAGACAATGAAGTCCCAGAATTGTGAGGGCGTGTTGATCCCGCCGGGCAGCCGCAGAGCCATGCCGCAGATGGCGACGGGCTCTGCTGCGCTTGTTGGTACGGTAGTATCCATAGTTTGTTTGGTTATCTAACAGCTTGTTACAGGACAGAAATGGGAGCCCTCGATGCTAATGGGATGATGATAGGGCGTAGACTTTTCGGCCCATTCGTAAGAGTTGTACCAAAATGAGCATAAAACTTGTAGTCTCTGCATACTGAGGCCCATGGAACTCTTGTATATATGAATGGTACGGATACTGCATTAGACGTTAGTCGGTATAGGGTTGATCAATTTGGATATTTCAGGCTGAGTAGAAAACATGTGGATTACTTGGACCCTTGCCCGTTGCGGACCCTACCCCTGGTGCCTCTCATCTCACGCCCCCGGGAGAACACCTCCGCAAGATGCCATCAGGGTCGAAGCGGGACGCCCCGTAAGTGAATCGTAATCCTTTTCCTTCACCCCACACTAGAGATCCTTTTCCTTCGCCCTACACTAGAGATCCTTTTCCTTCGCCCTA